>CM074439.1:6862500-7062500 GCA_037101425.1 Elopichthys bambusa
GCTAGTGCATGCTGCATCCAGACACCACATTGATTCATGTCTACTTCATTCACACACACAAATCTAATGAGTGTCCGTCGATAGACTGTGGCGGCTCAGACTGAGGTGAGAGGCTCAAGGACAGGGACGCTGGGCCTCCAGACGCCTGAATGATCTCCCGCCCGGCTGAGGTGATAATCCCCACACACACACACACACACACACACACACACACACACACACACACCTGTGATCCATCTATCTCAGACGCTTCACCATAGGGGATTAGACACAGCCGAAACCAAATAAACACTGCCATCATCCAAACACAGAAATTTGCTGGAAAAAAACAACAAAACAAAAAAACCCTTCTTGTTCTGATGTTACACTGAACAAGAGCTGATAATGAAGATGGCCATTTTGACACCCGTCCCATTATTTTAAACATTTTAGGAAGTGATATGACCTAGACTTGAACCTGTGCTGCCCACATCAGCAATGTTTCAGCATCAGCATCAATGTTTCAGATACACTAACAGCTCAAACAAAACAAAACAAAAAAAAAAAAAAACAGAACAGAACAGAACAGAATAAAACAAAACACTTGACTAATCCAGAGTAGGGCTACCACTATATCAGATTTTCACTACACAATTATTGTGAACAAACAGTTTGTGTCAAATTTATCTTTAAGTTTATTTATTTAACGTTTTCTCTTTTTTTGGCCAATGAATCACACTGGAAATATGAATGTAGGGAGGCGGAGAGAGAGTTTGTTGATCAGCAGACTGCCATGTCTAACACAACAGAACAAAAAAAACCTCCCACACTGGTGAGATAACTTGAGTCATCTCCTCCAATGTGATTTTGTGCAGCAGAAGCATCTACACACTGCATTCATTGTTCCTTCTTTGTTCCATTTGTTCAGCATGTGGGCAGTCTCTTTGCAAGTGCCCTGCACTCACAACAAAATGGAAAAGCACATAATCAAATTCATATTACGCCATTTTAACACGACTAAACATACAATACATACTGAGTGACTGAAACAATCTTTGTCATAGAATATACTTGTTTGTTCACACACAGTTAATTTATTTTCAAGATCTGAGGCGTATGGGGTAAGGTCATGTAAAGATGATATTCGAACACTCAAATTCTTTAAACATTAAATAAAGCACATAATCAGTACATGAGATTATCATTGTCATACTTTGTATGCTATTGTTCCAGTCTTGGAGTCTCAGAAATAGAAATTGTTACTAAAATATAATCCTTTGTTGTTCTATGCAAATCACTGTCATGGACGATAAAGACAAAAACCGTCTTTTATTGCATTGCATCTGGTTAGGTGTTAAGGTTCAACATCTTCACTTACTATTTTGTCAACCACAGTTAGTGGCACTACATTATCATTGTATGCGCAGTTTTTACACAATATCAAGATTTAATTTTTTTTATATCACAGTTATTGTCAATAAAGGTATACTGCGACACACCTAATCCTTGGCTGACACGATCTCTGCATCAACACACAAACTCAGCTTATGTGTGTTCTTCACGTAAATAACATGATTAAAGGATTTCAGCCAGAGCTGCGGCTTCAAACACCCATCAGGAAAATCAGCGCTCAGACCTTCAATCTCAGTTTGCACAGACAAAAACCGAGTGCAGCTGACAGCAATTGCTCTGCAATATTTTCTTCCACATGTCCAGTGAGCCTCCCATCAGGGTCATCGATCAAGTTACCTCTGCACCTCTATTCATCAGTGACTGACCAATGCAAATATCAGGACAACTTTAAATTCATCTGTACATCAGTGTGAACGCTCACTCTGAAGAAGCAGAGACTTTGCTGTAACAGCTCATCAGAGAACCCAACCCAAGAACAGAGCGAGTAAAGAGGAATGGGACGAGCTCTGGGATCTTTCTTCAGTTTGATATCTGGCTTTGAAGTATCAGGGGATACTATGAAGCCATTTTTCTGGACAGAGAGTAACTAGTGGAACTCGAAAGAACAAGAAAGAACAAGATCAACGTAACGACTAACTTATAAAGAGAGACAGATTGGTACCATGTCTGGAAGGACACTTACATTAAAATAACATGCCTAAATGTCTTAATGAAAATTATTATTATGATTATTAGGTAAACAGTCAATGCCAGTTCACAGTAGACGGCTTTCATAACTTCTGTAAATATACTACTCTTTTCATCCATGGCAATTCATGTGAAAGAACCAATTAACAAATGTAATTTGTATTTTTTTTTTTTTACTGCAAAAGCTAAAAAACAAATGCAATCACTTAAACAAACATATACGATATGTTTAACGTTGTGCTGCTTCACAATACTGACTGACCAGCTCACCACAGATATAAATACAGCTTGAATCATTTGCACATGATCAAATAACAAACATCTGCAGAAATATTTGCTTTGAGCAGATGTTCCAGCAGGCTGTAGTCACTCCGAAGACAGTGAATAATATCAAAACAGCCTTAAAGAACTTACACTTCCATCACTTCATGTTTCTCCTTTACTTTTCTAGATGTGATGTGTGCAGGATGACACAGAAACAACCAGTGTCGGCAGGGAAAACTTGGCCAGTGGCTCTCCAGATGATGTAAAGGTCCAGCAATTACAACTGTCACTGGAGAAACACGCTGACACTGACACACATACACACCAGTGTCTTTCAATAGAGCAGGGCCATGTTTGTCCCTCCAGTGGCTCCAGAATCTCTCTCTCATTGTCTCTTTCCAGTGTTCAGAGCATTTTCAGTCATGGAGCACTAAACATACACACTTGTGTTATAAGACCTAATCATCTCAAACGTATTCACACGCATACACTTTCTGGGGAATATTCAGTAAGTTCCAATTAGTCCTTCCTGACCTATCAATTAACATCAATTAACATTAGCAAATCTAATTAGCCCCTAATAAACACAAACAAACAAAGGCTTTATCATGGGAGAACACAGAAACATCTAAGATCAAAGTCAGAGGAAATACACAGATCTGCAGTATTCCACATCATTACATCAGGCAGTGCTGCAAAAGACGTTTCCCAAACAAATAGCTCCTGTTTCTCGGTTTATACACGTAGTGATTTTATTTTGGCCTGGCACGGGCACCACAAATGTTGTGAGTTTTAGTCACATCACTTAAGGCGAGTGAGAGTGTCCTTCCCAAGTTACGGAGCACCAGCCAGGAATTTATTAAATGCTCTTAACATTGCTGATTATCAATGCTAAATGTAGATGAAAAAAATAAAGTCTTATGAAAAAACTTGTTTATTTGAATGGTCTGAGTCATATGTGTATGACAGATAAAAAAAATAATTGTATTTGCTGGATTTTCGCAGTGTTTTAGCAAAAGTATCAATCTATTTTGCTGCTGTGTATTTGCTACTATTGCTAAAATAACTGCGTCATCTGCAGCTTGTAGCGCTTTATGTCTTTCGCGAGAGAGAGAGAGAGAGAGAGAGAGAGAGAAACAATGCACACCCTGAGCAACTGTGGTGTGTACCGCTACAATGTCTTGACATGCTGCTCACTTTAAACTGAAGAAACATTAAAATGGTGCTACCATTGTCATCATGTCTCGCGGTCCAGTTGGAACCACCGCTATTTGATGTATAACGCTATTTGACGACCCCTGACCTAGGCATTATACAGAATACAAAGAGTCCAAACATGACTATGTAATGTTAAACTTTCACCATGCATTCATGTATACTTTAATAGGCAAGTTTGTATACCTTATTGTGCTACAAACAGCACTCATTAAGCATATACAGTTCTGTTAGTAGATATGGAGAACATTTGCTATATTTTGTGTAATAGAAGTATGTGTGGAGTCTGAAGATCTGTTCTTCCTTTGTGGCTTCACCCACGTAGCATGTTTTTTTCCTATGAGTCCTAAGGAATTTACGATCATTCACACTTGTGGATAATAACGAGGGAAAACAAATGAGTTCCTGTGGTTGAGGTAGTCACTTTGTGTTGATAAACCCCCTCCTGCTGTTCTCCATAAGAAGTGGTGTTAGGGCAAAAGGCATCTGTTTTGTTGTCCACAGAAAGCCGATCACATTGAAGTTAAACTTTTCCCCACACATGGGATGGAAAGATGTCGCCATTCTGTTTGCCCGCTGTTCACTACATATGTCACAAACACACACGGTAGGAAAGTTAATCAAACTCGGCACTGCAGCGCTGTGAAAGATGCAGTGACAGTCACTCAATTAATCTTCTCTCTTCACAAGAACAAAACTTCCATAAAATTTCAAAGGAACAGTTCACTGTGCAATAAAAGATCTCTCATCTTTTGCTCAAGCTCATGTCGTTTTAACCTGTATGACAGAGGTTCACTGGAAAGCTTGTTGTACACTCAAGGTGAAGGAATGATATAACAGTGGTCCATATGGTTCCTGCAATATACTGATGCTGTATGTGAGGAACAGCCTGAAATTGAAGTCATTATTGCAGATCTTCTTCATTCACCTTCAGTGTATATAAAGGAGAAGAATGAACAATGAAGAAGGACAAGCACACAAGGCTGACTAAATTAGGACTGTCCCCTTCAACAAACCATCTAGGTTCAGAATAATGTCTGACCATTTCCTTACTCATCAGAAATCTGAGATCAGCACTCCACAGTTGTCTCACCTAAGCAGGTCTGGGATCAGTGCTGGAGGTCAGTGAGTGCAGCTGTAATGCAGTACCAGAAGACATCTACACACCTGCAGCAGCACAGCACCGCTCCTCCTCCCGTCAGCTGCTTCCGCTTCACTGGAGTTACAGCCCAATAAATCAGCATTCAAAGCTGGATTCATCTTCTCTCTTTCTCTCTGACGATGTATCTGTGTCATTCTGCACTCTTTAAAGCAATGTGAGCATTTGACAAGCAAGTGAATGTGGAAAGAAAAGAAAAAAAGACCAAAATGACCATGGGCACTGGAGACAAGTCACAATGCATTTACATCTGCGGAAACACTTGAGAAGCTCCACTTTGGAGATAGTTATTGAGAGGATTTTTGGTCTTTGTCAATGAACAAAAATGAACAACCATTGATTGATCAAATAAAGATTGAATAATTTATAGCATCATGTCTGACATTAATGGCAGCAAACACCATTGGCTTGTGTGTGTCTATGCATAAATATGAATAGATTTGAGAGCTTCCACAGACAGGAAGATTTTCAGTGAATACAGGTTTTGAACAATATGGCCAAAATAAATCATGACAGAATTGTATATACATTCATTACTCTCTTAGTTTGGGGTCAGTAAGTTCCTTATGCTCAGTAAGACTGCATTTATTAGATCAAAAACAGTAAAAAGTGAAAAATAACTTTTCTATATGAATATATTTTACCCATGCTGGCAAAATGAGTCACAATGAGCAAATTTCCAAAAAGAGTTATTGTTATTCTCACACTGTCTATTAAAAAACCTTCAAAATGATGTATGATTTGTTGGAATCTGAGAAAAAAAAATTGCATCTGTTTGATACAGAGCCCCTAAAGGTGGAAAAAAAATTTGGGATGGGAGGAATTTTTTTTTTTTTTTTTTTTCAAATCATTTGCGTTCCCTCGCAAAGATATTATTGTTCCCTTGCCGTGAGCTCGGACAAACACTTCCTCTTTAATGTCCCGCTGGCTGGCAGTAGTGTTTCAGTCAGCTCCATACGTTAATAATGCACACAAATAATGCACAGCTCTTTTGTTTTGAGTTTGAACTTGTTGGAATTAAATATAAAGAAATGCAGTCAGTGCTTGGCAATATATTCACAGATTCAAGCTTAATAACTCGTGAGCTAAATGTTGTTAAAACAAATGCAGCTACTTCCAATCACAGTAACCTAGACAATGAGCTACAACAAACCCAATTTTCCTAAAAAATCCTCAAAGCAGGAGAGCAGTGACGTATGAACTGAATTTGGTGACAGTACAGTGTGTTACAGTGAAGTTACTGAGTATTTTTCATAATATAAAATGAGCAAAAGGGTTTTGCACTTTTCAGATGGTCCCTTCACACTTGTCTCTCTGCCGCCTGCTCATAGAGACCAATTTATACATTATAAAGCACATTTGAGGACAATTGGGTTGTTGTAGCTCGTTGTCTAGGTTACTATGATTGGAAATAGCTGCATTTGTGTTTTAACAACGTTTAGCTCACGAGATATTGATCAGGGAAGCTCGAATCTGTGAATATATTACCAACTTTACTGAACTGCTTGAATTAAGCACTGACTGCATTCCTTTATATTTGAGTCCAACAAGTTCAACATCTATGAGCCGCACATTATTTGTGTGCATTATTAATGTATGGAGCTGACTGAAACACTACTGCCAGCCAGCGGGACATTAAAGAGGAAGTGTTTGTCCGAGCTCACAGCAAGGGAATGATAATATCTTTGCGAGGGAACGCAACATTTTTGCGAGGGAACGCAAAGTTTCTCAGGGGAACGCAAAAAATCCCAATTTTTTCCCACCACCACATCCCTTTAGGGGCTCTGTAGTTTGAAGTCAGTAAAATCAGTTTAGAGAAAAATCGAGTTAAAGTTTTCTGAAGGTTCCAAAAAAAATCATCTAGCAACCATACCTTAAAATCCTTGGTAATACCACCAAATTTGGCACAAACCAAATCAAAACTTATATCTATAAGAAAAATATATATATATATATATATATATTCAACTTTTTTCCCCCCCAAGATTCCACAATTGTTTGATTAACATTAATGAAACAGCCTATATATATTAAGACCTACTATACCACACATAGCTAATACTGTTACACATCAGATGTTTTTCCCCAACTGTTAACCATACGTTCACTTAAGTCATAACAGATGATGTTTGTGTAAATACCTGCCAAGACAGATTTTTTGAAATACTGGAATTATGTGTATATGTGAATCGCGCGCTGAGGCGTCTTTGTGCGAGCATTTCGGATATGTCAGTCAGTGTGAGTAAGATCATTTTGTTTACATCAGCATGAGTTTGAAAATCACATTTCACTGGTTCAGATTCTTGCCATCAAGAATTTGCTATGAATATTAACAAAGTTGGAATGCTGCGCTTTACAACAACACCAAACTTGTGCTGAGGGAGTGCCGGTAGTCGAGAAGCAAGCAGAGAAAAACTGCATTTTTCATGGACAAAGGAAAGTTACCCCTCTCAGAAAACATACAAATGAATATACTTTTAGATGTTTAATTGCTGTTTGGAGCATTAGGATCGCTAGACGTGGGCTTAATGAACTCATTTTTGTGGCATGGGTTACATATGTTAAAATTTAATTTGTGATAGCAAAGCGGAATTTTCAGTATCATTACTCCATTATTCAGTGTCACATGATCCTTCAGAAATCATTCTAATATGCTAATTTGCTGCTCAGGAAAGATTTATTATTATCAATGTTGAAAACATTTGTGCTGCTTCATATTTTTTTGGAAAGTATGATACATTGTGTGTGTGTGTGTGTCCTCCATGAGTGATTTAGGAAAAATCTGACTGGCTCTCTGTCTCTATTTGTCATTCTGTGCTAATCTGTGATGGCTGTGTTATTTTTCTAGAGGGGAGAGAACACGCATCCACACAGAGGACATCAAATGATGCTTCAAAATGTGATACACATTTTAATTTCACACCCCATCAGATTTTACTGCTGCCCTGGCAGACCATAAAACGCAAAAAAGAGAGAGGGGAGGAGGAGGAGGAAAAGAAATAAAGAGAGATTGAAAATACGCTGATAAGTGATCATGGTCATCTAACGGAGGCTGTTCTGAAGAAAAAAGAAAAAAAAAGCAAAGATTTTTTTTCTGAATTTAAACAACAACAATCAACTCTTTCTTAATGCCTGCCGTCTTTGGGTGGGAAGCACACGGATTCGTCCTCTCTTCAGGATTGCTGGAGAAGACATGCAGCCAGAGGCAGTGATAAAGCAGCAGGACCATAGTTTAAAGGAAGGAGGTCTAATGATGCCGAATGAACTCTGTAAGTAGTGGCGAGCTGCTGTCTTCATATGGGACAGAGTTCACTAGTTAAGCAATCAAGAGCTCCAGGCAATGACAGAGAAACGTGCGTGGAGCTAATTAGGGCAGCAGAACATCTCGCTTGCACGATTCCTCTCTCAGACACACTTCATTTAAAAGTCACTGCTCTATATGAAAGAAATGAGACTTCATTTTAGAGTTTATAAGTTTCTTCTAGCTCCATCATTTGACAATAAATTGGCCAAAGAGTTACTAAGAACTGGATCCTCACCATACAACACACAAGCTTTCACCCTTCAAGTCATAAACAGCTTTCATGCGGGTCATGGCCATGGAATTGCTGGAAAAACTAATGGCAATGGTGAATGGCTGAGGCAACCTGTGCTTGGGGTAGTTCTGGTTACCTTCAGTTGGCAAACTAACAAACTAGCTGGTCATACCTGCTTAAAGGAATAGTTTATCCAGATGAAATACACTAACACACACACAAAAAGAAGAATCTGCTGTTCTGTTCTTTCAGCAAAATGTAAGTGTTTATTTAACCTTAAGATTAAATGATTTTATGTTTAAGATGAATCACTTGTTGAATTCCTCATAATACATGCAAGTTACTTTGAATAAAACTGTCTACTAAATGTAAATGTAAAACAATGATCAACCCATATACACTCATGCCCAAATCCAATATGGCCCATAGACTTTAATTGTATGAACAAACAAGAGCTGAAATATTCATTCCACACAAGGAAGAAAGTCATACAGGTTTGGAACATGAGGGTAAGTAAATGCTTACAGAATGATCATTTTTGGGTGAACTATCTTTTTAAAGATGCTTTTTGGAGGATGGTGGCTGGTCAAGCAGTATGGACCTACTAACAACCTGCTTAAACCAGCTTGAAATGAGCTATTATGCCTGAAACACCAGCTACCAGCAAACGTTGGTCTTTTTTCTAACAAGCCAGACCAAGACCACAAGATAAAGACAGTAAGTCTCACTGCTGCCAGGCATCAACTGGTGTTTAAATGTACACAACACAGAGGAACGCAATTATACTTTCATTTTGCAGGAATGATGTCCTCATTTCTTTTATCAGTTTTCTATGTGATTTAAAGAATGTATATTAGATTCTGTTTGCTCAGACTATAATAGTTGATTCTTGTGTGTAGGTGGTTTCATGTACTATCAGAAATCCTGTGAACATGCTTTTTGAATTTCACACTCTCATCCTAATGTAAAACAGACTGCAAACAGAGTGTGAAGTCTGGACTCTCGGCCTCCAATCTGTCATGTCCATCTCTTTAAGACACAGACAGAAAGAGGGTGCTACTCACACAATTTTCCTTCAGACAGACTCTCTGGCAGCTTAGTGGTCAGTTGGCCATCACAGGCTCTGGGCACGAGTGACTTTTCACTCAGCCAGCTTCTGCTGGTCCCTGAAAGGACCCCATCATTACTACATCACATTCAAGCTATTGGACTGCAGCTGAAGCTGTTCTAAACACCTCAAAACTACTCAGAACATTCTGGAAATAAAACCCACAAATGAGGCCACTGTAAAGAGAGGGTAACGTAGCTTTTCCACTGATTGCAAACCAAAACCAAAAGTCAAGTCGCATTTATTTCTATAGTGCTTTATACAATACAGACTGTTTCAAAGCAACTTCACAGGATCAGAATCAACGATGCAATCTTCATAAAATATGAGAAATTCAAATTGTAAAGCAGTTCTTAAAAGACAACAGTGTCATTATTCAGCTCAGTGATGATTCAGTTCAGTTCAATAACTGTTTAAAGTTCATCAATTATGAAATGAGTTCAATTCAGTTCTACAGAAGACAATAGTAGCATTATTCAGCCTCAATTCAGTTTAAATTTTTGTTCTCATCCAGTGTCAGTGCAGTCTAATGGATAATTTTACTGAATTTTTTTTTAACCCCCACATTCACCGATTCTGAGCATTTTGCCATCTTCAGAATAAAGATGTGTAGAACAGGGTAATCTGAAATTATATAGTCAAGTAGACTGACCTGAGGGAGTCCAGACACCTGGCCCTTCTGAAGAGGCTGAGCGATAGAGGCAGTAAAGACCTGAGCATCCTCCACTGGCCGGCCCTTCATGTAGTGCTTCCCAGCCTCGTATATATCCACCTCGATCATCTTCCCTTTGAACTCAGGCTTCTTGGGCACCAGCACCTGCAGATGCATGAAGGAGAACATTTTACCAGGTCAGTCCCTTGAGGTTAAAAACTGTAAATTCTTTATAACACAATATACAAAAAGCATCATGAACAAAACAATAGGAAAGCAGGGCCATCTACACAGTGTTTAGCAACAAATATAACCTACAGCTCACAAATGGACAGTGGAAAACATTTACGAAAACTGCAGAACTGTGACTTTTTGCAACCGATAATGCAAATAAATTGATTCTCCTTAACCTTCAGCTCTGAGATTCATGATATCAATGAATGTGTAAGTAAAAATTAAACACTAAATCAAAACACAAGGCACAGGGAGGGAAAAAAAAGTGTTTGAATGGTGAGAGCCAAAACAAACACCATGGTCTTCTCATGTCAAGCATAATACTGGAGATCAATAGCATTTGACACATCAGATTCGTGCCAATGTCCATTGCTTTCACATGCCTTCCACTGTATCCACTCCACATATCAACTTTTTGTTAAAGATTCTCACATGCTCCTCAGGACCTGTTGTTCATTTCCATAAAAGAAGCTTGTTTTGAACTTGTAAATGCCACATTGACCATGTGGAAAAAGAAAAGAAAGACACAAACATGTGCTGTTGCGTTCTTGATGTCAGGTCGCTGTACACTCCTCTAATCCCAGAGCATCGGACACATTTGGCTGAGACCTTTAGATCTGCAAGCGGTCTGAAGGGAGATGAATCAGTCCAGGCGTGGAGGCTGAATTGGATTAAAAAGCTGTGCAGTTGGATCTATAGGGGTTTACACTGAAATTGCCTTCATTACGCTGAGCGGCAGATAAATTTGGAAAGTAAGAACCACCTTCCCCAGACATGAAAGGCTCGGCAGAATCTTAACTCGCATTATGATTCATCAAAACACCGACATATCAGAGGATCTGTCGAATACGTTTTCAATTAGGCTGGGGAAATAAATGTGTTTTTCCTTTTCCTCCATCTCTGCCGTGGCTGATGTGTGCCATGAATTTTAATACTTTAATATGAGAAGAGTTTTTTTTCCCATTTACTTTTTCATTCAATTACACAAACCCTGAAGGTCAAACACTAACATTTTAAGGTGGCAGATAAAACGCTCATGTGTCTTTGTCTTGTCTCTATTGAGATGAGTCCTCACACACTTGAAATCCATTAAGAGTGGTCAACGTTCTGCTGGAAATTGCAAATAATGTCTACATCCAGCTTCTCATTGTTAAAACAAATGGTATTTCAGAGCCCGTGGCAGAGAATGAGGCAGCATTTCTTTGAAACTCTTGAGTCTTTTTGAAAGCACAGATCTGTGACAGCACTAAAGACCACAAGCGTGTCCTTGAAGAACACATGAGCAGGATGGTGGAGGACATTATGTTGAGGAGAGGAGTGCTGGATGTGGAGCACACATATTACCTAGTGCAGCAGAGATGACAATGTGTAGAGTAACACAGACAATATAGTGGTTTAAGATTTGAGCCAGTCATTGAAAGGCCTTTGTTTTAAACCCCATATGGAAAATCCATAAGGGTGAACCAATGAGGTCTACAATACCTTTGCTGTTATTAGGTGTCTCTAGTTGAGTGCAGACAGGTGAACAATAGTAAACAATAGGAGCAGCTCACCTGTTTGCACCTACACCCCACTGCTCACTTGCAAAAGATCTGATGAAATTAATTGTTGAGCGACTAAACGACTAGCTAGAAAATAATGTTCTTAATTCTTGTACTGATTTCCAGTCAATTACAAGATCATTTCACCCAACAAATATTAAGGCCTGTTTTTAAACATCTCATTGTGCTGGCAGATGTTTTAAACCTGCTAGCTGCCATCCTTGACGAGTCTGAGCAGCTCTATTTTCAGTCTTGTCTCTGACATGGGCGCTGGCAGTGCAAAGACAGACTGGGCTTAAGCTCCAAACAACCTGAGCTGAGCTCTTAATCGGCACCATGTTCATGGTGATCCGTTGAGTAAAGCTGGGCTCTCTCTGATGGATGGTCAGTCACGTCTCAAACACTCTGGAGAGCGTTCCAGCTTTGAGACAGCAGATCAAGGAGGAAAAGGAGAAACAAAGGAGGAAAAGAAAACAGAGGGCTTGCACCCCAGATTAGACCTCCCATCCTTTAATGCGCAGCCCCGTCCTCAATCAATCGAACTGGAGGTGGCTTTCTGCTGGCCATTATAATGGAAAGATCAATGGCAGCTGGCGGGATGGATGACCTCCAAGACCTACAAGGAGCTGAGAGCTGCAGCACTGCGCTTGTCTGTGCTCACGACTGAGTGAACTATTTTATGATAACATTTATTTCACTTCAGACCATTGACTAGTTAGAAAGGAAACCAATGGCTTATAACAATGCAGAAGACATAAGTGCATTCAAAAAGTAAAAAAAAACATAATATATTGAAGACATTGCCAAACACTTCAGGCACCATCAAGTGTCTTCCTATGGACAATTCTACAAAAGTTTCTTTTGTTGCATTTCATGAAAGAAAGAAAGAAAAAGTCATATGACATAAGGGTGAGTAAACAACTACATTCCTTTCATTGATATTTCTTTAACTCTGAGGTGATTCTGGCATTGTTTGGAGACCGACGTCTCTGAAAGGGATTTTCAAATGAGGAGCTGGTGGAACAGAAAACGTTAGTAAGTACACTCCGAGCTTTCACAGTACACTTTCCCAGCTCAGAAAGTAAATGGACCGTCAATCATCACGTCAGCCAGAAAATGCAGTGAGGGTGCCGGGTCATGATGGCAAATGCTGGAATTGTGCTGCTGCTGGTATTCCTGCTGTAATTACGAGGTGAGGGCTAGACTGGATTAAAGAACATTAAAGAGAAAACAGTCTTGTTCGATTCACATTCATATTGTAGACCTTATGGATCTACAAGTTAAAAGTAGAATTTTTCCATTGCTCTGTTCACAATCATTGTGGGCTTCATGGATGCTCTGAATAAAAGCTAACATTTTCTTCGGCTTACAAATCACTTTAAACAGTACCTTGTAAATTCCTTCACACAGGGAAATATGATCAAACCACTAAATTCTCCAGAAAAAAGTGACACTTATAGAGAAGCTTTTTGCCTAAAGACAAGCCTGCAAACATCTACTGCAAACTTCAAACACTTGGAACACAGGTGTTCATGATATATTTGAAGATGTTGTAAAAGTTTATATTGAAGTGTATATTTACATGGACACTTTTAAACTCAATGCAGTTGAGCATTTTTCCCATTTTATATTGAAGTGAAGTGTATTAAGTGTATTTGCAGTTGTTTGCTTGATTTCATGGAATAACTTTGCATTCATTGATATAAATATATAAATGCATATTTAAAGATAAAATCTCAAGCAGACATGAATTTATTATTCATCTTTATGATTCATATATGAGTATTTCTGTTTAGATATGACTCATGTTTTGTAGGCATGCTCAGTTTGAAATTTAAACATCAAATTTAATTGTTGTAATTGAAATCCTTGGCTTTTGACATGGAAATGATTGAAATAAAATCACATTAAAAAATATCTCAGTCTCAATGACACTAAAATAACACTAGTCAAAGTTTAACTTGTACCTGCTCATAGAACTTGTTGTGGGCGACATAGTACTGGGAATCAAAGGACTCTTCAGTGACCAGCACACGCTGCCTCTGCCCGATCTGTGAGACAAGACAGAGAAACACACATAAGCAGGTTAAAATGCATCTGAAAGACACAATCAGACTAGCATGCGGCTCCTTGAAGAAGACTCTGTGTTTGTAATCGTGATGAAGAGCTGTCACTGGCCCACAGGTCATCTAAAAACGAGCGTTTAAAATCCCCTTCCCGACCTGACAGCAAACACAAGTGTTTATTAGCTTGTAAAAAGATGACATTTGTACCAAGCCTGAATTGTACAGATGTATTTAACTCGATGCATGAGAGAAACAGGAACATCATTCATTCACATCATTATTATGTGCTAATTGGAGGAAATAAAAGGGGCTGCAGCGCTTAGAGATGGATGTGTCTAGTCCGTGACTATTGTAAGCTGTACGCTGATATTATCTTACGAGGGAAAATATCTCCTTTCATTCACACTGTCACAAAGCGACTGTGCATGTATTTAATGGTTTTCAAAAAGCCTTTGTGTGCGACCATGGGGTTTACTGTTCACAATAGTCAAATTAATGCACAGACAGACATTTGGGAGAATAACACAAATCCAAACACACGCACTCGCTTTTAGAGGAAGCGCAAACGTGTGCACATTGTGTGTGAGGCCTGCCATGCCTTCAAAAAGAAACAGACGGGAAGGTTGCTCTCGAACGATGGGCAGAGACAGAGAGACGCTTTATGAAATCCAGATTGCCCTCTCTCTATTTAGCTGAAGCATCTGGCCTTTTGAAATCACAACTAACTTAATGTGCTTTGCGGAGCCTATTGGCCTGTGAAAGGGGCCCACTTTGTTCGGGGCCCCTCGGCCAACTACAGGAACAAGAGAGCTGCTTGCTGAACTCCAGTGCTCATGAAAATGTGTCTGTTTATCCAGCCCAACCAATCTACAAACACACACATGGGTGAGCTGTATGCTTCCAAAGCTACTGGAAACCCTGAATATGAACTTCATTGTGGTTCTGTCACAATACATACAGCATTTCTGCTTGATAAAATGGGGAAATGCACAAAACACAACCAATCAATTGTTGTCATGCAGTGACATTTAAATACTTTAAAAAAAAAAAAACAATCTTTCTATACAATGAATGACAAGGGCTGTGTCCGAAAGCTTAGGCAGCTGACTTGTTGCTTTGACGCCCTAGATAATGAATGCAGGAAGTGTTTGCGCACAAAGGTTCCTCGCAATTTTGAAAAGACAGCCTGCAAGAGAGACCTTTGGTCAAAACTAAGTGAATATTTAATTACTGCGATTGTAATTTTTCAATAGAAATGAAATAAAATGTTAATAATACATTTCCATAAAAAAAAACTTTCAGATGCCATCTTTAATTGTCACAGTAATTGTAAACTGTCACAGAATCAAACACATGGGATTGTGGGGTGCATAGCCAATGATGTCTATGCTGCCTTCAAAAATCAATCAAATGAAGGTATCTCAGTAGACAGGATGTGGCCCAATCAATGGATTGGGATGTGACTTGTTGCCTTCCTACCTCTGTATGCTGCCTGCGGAGAAAGCATTTTTAAGCTTTCAGATGCATCCTAGATCACAGTGAATCAAGACAAAAAGAGAGGACTTCAGATCTAACTCCAGCCTCTCCGAGAACATTCAGGCACTGAACAACAGCAGTGGTGTGGTCACTGGAGGTCAAAGGTTAATAACAGCTCCACATTGTTTTGGGCTGTGAGACTCTTTTACAGTTGCAGACCTGTCTCAGCTGCTCTCTGTGAAAGTGTTTAACAAGTGACTGAACTCTGGAAAAATTACCTTCCATATGGGTGAAAATGCAGTTTTTCAGTGATGAACATCCTATAACTCAAACACTTTTTTTTTGTTCATTTTGACAGTTGCGGTCACTATTAACTGTCATTTTATGGAAAAAAAAAAAAAAAAAAAAAAAAAAAACTGCACAAAGATTTATGAATTAATCCTTCAGAAATTGTATTCAACTAGACTTGTTGACTGTGTGCATACCTCAGAAGTGTTTCATATTTTCATTTTTTTTATTTATATATTGTGTTATATTACCTCAGCAGTGAATTACAATAAATTAATTGAACACTGCTGTATGAGTGTTCACATCAAATTTCACATCATTCTCTCTTTTGACTACTGTAATAAATCTCTCTCTCTCTCTCTCTTTCTCTCTCTCTTTTTTTTTACCTCTTTTGTAAAGTTGTTGAAAAGCCATCATGGATTTTTTCTATTGGAGGAAATGGGAATACAATAATTATATTTGCTGTCGTCTCCCGCTCACCACTGTGGAATTACTACAGGATTGCGAAAAAGGTCTATTGACTCCAAATGGCCTACACAAGTTTCAGAGATACATGAAGTGAATAGGATTATCCAAAAGTTCCCTCAAAGAGCATGTTGGAGTTTCTCTGACTCTAGCCTGAGGCAACGAGGAACACATCTTGTTAATGTTCAAAGCTGCCTGACAGGCAGAGCGATCACAGACGAGTCTCCTCGGGTTCCACACGTCGATGGGACGCACACAACAAAAGGAAACACAAGACACATCCTCGCAGGAAAAGCTGCTTACCATGTTGTTCTGTGGGCAAATTAGCCATAAGAGAACCTGCTTTCTTAGCAAGAAGCTGTGATTTATACACACACATTTAAAGTGGTCAGCACACTGCACAGGTGCATGCTTCAAGTTATTCACCTAAATATTCCATCATTTACTCAACCTTGTGTCATTAACATGCAGATATTTTCTTATTGGAACACAAAAGGAGAAATTATCTTCAAGCAGCTTTTTTCTATTTAATCAGTCCAATTCATAGTGACCAAAGTCTATCGAGCTCCAAGAAGGTCAAATACCATAACAGTAACCAAACAATTTAAGTAATTTAGTATTTTTTAAGTGATGAACAGACTGAAATGGACATTGTTATTCACTGAAAATCAGCTTTATTCTTCTCAGCTTGAGCGGAAAGGACAGGCTTTGATTTCAGTCTTTATGAAGTTTTTAACAGCATGGACAGACCAAAGCCCTAAAGCTGATGTCTAATGATGAATTTAGTGTTGGGTGAGAAGCACATCACCGTACTGAAACATACATCAGAGGAGAGCAAAGACCAGCAGTGCTGCTACGCATCCTGCCGATGATAAAGAACGTCCAGCATCAAGTTAGTTCTGGAAACACTAGCCTGTTCCTCTGCCATTTGATCACAGATATAATATTCCCTCTTAATTTAACCTAATCTAGGTTGTGGGATGAAAACATCAAGAAATCAAACAAAGAATGAAGAGCGAGGGATTACGATCCTGCAGGACGGATGAATCCCGTTATATGAAAGCAAAGGATGAGAAGGAGAGAATATTTGTTGTGGAATCTCTTCTTCAGTGCTGTCGTGAACGAAAACAAATAGAGCCCAGCTGGATTTGAATCAAAAGAGAATAATAATTACACCAGTCCAGCACAAACATGCCTGCTGATCTGCAGGGCTTTGCAGGCGACGTGAGAGGATTCACATCAGATGCAGACGAGCCTTTCAGGAGATAAAGACTAGCTGACTCTCTGGTGAGCTTCACGTCTTTAAATGCTCCGGGATTCCATAGGTGAAGCGCTCAAAGGTTTCTACGGGGAACATGAATCTTTTTAGTTTGTCAGGAACGTTAGACAAAAGATGATGCAGTGTGTCAGGATTATGATGATGATCATGTTTTAATTGATAATTAATAAAACTCAAGCTTTTAGGATGTGAGACTTCTTTCATCAGAATGAATTGCTTTGTCTGTTTCCTTCCTGCATAAACGTTGTCAATCTCTCATAGTTTGTGTGATGTGAACTTTCTCAGAACATCATTATTGTCTGTCCGTATGTTCAGTGAGGGGCAGTGCTATCAGAAAACATTCTTGCTTTCCACTGCACTGTTTTTACAGTGTTTTTGTTAACTTTTGCATCTTTTGCAGCATCAAGTTAAAAGAAGTTTTAAAATACACAGTTTTTTTTTTATTCCACTGCCCTACATCTTTTGTGGCCTGCATCTTTTGAGGCCCTCAGAGGCGAGCAGGTGAACACGAGAAATACTGCAGACCTGAAACAGAAGGAATGCATCTGATAGTTTGCTTCACACATCAAACTGTTTTCGAGCAAAGTGCCCCCACATCGAATATTTTCATTTGTGCGGAATAACATCCAGCAGACCGAACACATTCAGAACACTGATGGCATTCAATGAACCACAGCGACTCAAAGACACATGAAACTCACACCGCACTCCAAAATCTAATTATGGCCATTAAATTTAGTGTCTGCTGTTACCGTGACGACCCACTAGGACTTAATGAAGACCATCACGTTGGATTATATAGTGTGAAAAGAAAAAGACAAAAGAGTACATGAGGAAGCAATTAAAGAAGAGAAACTCATGTTGAACATCACAAACATGATCAAGGAAAACATCACTGGTGCATGTGCTATTTTTACATTGAGAGTGTGCAGGAGAAAACACCACTCTCTCACACACACACACACACACACAGAGGTTTGTTTTTGTGAATTGTGGGGACATTCCATAGGAGTAATGGTTTTTATACTGTACAAACTGTATTTTCTATCGTTCTACACTACCCCTACCCCTAAACCTACCCATCACAGGAAACGGTGCACATTTTTACTTTCTCAAAAAAAACTCATTCTGTATGATTTAGAAGCCTTTTGAAAAATGGGGAAATGGGGTAATGTCCTCATAAGTCACCCTCTCACATTTCCTCTCATTCACATTTCCCTCATATTGACTGCATACACTATGCTTATATGACTGCACGTGTCGCAATGCAACTACAATCAAAACAGACTGCATCCTTTCTTACACTTTTGCTAATGTTCAAAAACTGAAATTTACTGATCACTGCAATAAATTGTTTATTTATTTAGCATTATGTTTATTTATTGATGCTTTTATCCAAAGAGACTTACAAATAAGGAACACAACAAGCGCTCAAGAAGGCAATAACACGAGAAGTGCTAGTAATACAACGTTTTAGACATTATCTTATCTAAGCTAGAACAGGGAGAGATATAAGAAATAGTTAAAGCATAGAAGACGACAGCAGTTAAATACTCGAGGATAAGTTCAGTAACAGTTTCTTTCAATATACCTTCAGATGTTCATTCATGTTTATACTTTATCTACAGAGGAAGAGATGATCACATTCACTCGCACTCTACGCTGCCGGCTAAAATGAGGCGCCTATACAGTGATGTCACGCCACATTAAAGAGCATCAAAACAGCATTTTTTATTTAAATTTCGTAATTAAATGGACAGCATTTGAAAGACACATTGTTTCTCATCGAAAGTAACAAAACGCGGAGCTTACTGCGATTAATGGTGGTTAGGCTACAGCGCTGTATTCGTTGTGTAGATCCGATGGGCCAGGACTGGGCCAGGGCAGCGCGTTTGGTACGCAATGAGAGTATCGCGGTACGTACTGTGGGTGGTGTATCACGGTTTTCACCACTAGTAATAGAGACAGCAATATAAAACAATACAGAACATGTGTTGCAGGTGTTTATCTTCATTTTACAGCTTCAAACACACCTTATCAAAACAGAATTCAGAGTCTAAAAAATATCACCTGTAAAATCAAACTTTAACAATATCAGGCTACAGCTAGCAACACACACCGCCCCCCTCATTTATCTTCAGATGTTTGCATTAAAAAAATAATTTCATTATTTACTCAGAATCACAGTTGCTCTGTAATGAAGCCACACAAATGATGTGATGGTGAATAATGTCTTTAAAACTGATGTTTCTCATATAAACTGACCAATGCATTTCCACAAACCTGCACTAGCCCCAAATGATTTACCATTCAAATCAGCCTCAGCCTGTCAGATTGCAGCCACGTGGGGAAGAGAATAAAGCCCTCCGATTCCCCTTCATTAGTGTTCTTGAGTGAGTCACGGCACCACATTCAGCTGAGAAACACAAAGTCTAAATGAGAAGGACCTTGCTCTTGGTTTCAAGTGTTTAAATGATTTCAGCATGACACAAAGAAGCATTTGTGTTCTCGTGGCACAGAAGATACAGACCACCAGAAATGAATGCTCATTCTGAAGAGCTCCTGTGTGTTTCATGAATCTGTGTGTGTGTGTGTGTGTGTGCATTATCGTGCTCTGCTCCATCAGTGTCGAGTGCTGATGGTATGTCTTGTCTCACCGGACTCCCTTTGCCAGATCACATATGACCAGCTGGTTTCTTTTACATCACACATAAAACAAGGCAGCACTGATGGCATACAGTCAGTTCATAGTCCCTTTTCGAGGAAAGTCTGTTCACTCAGCGGCCATATTTGCAACACTTGAAATCCTGAAATCTCAAAAACTGCCTGCCAAACTCACAATTAAATAACATATTTCAAATCAGCAACAAAATATGACATGAACTGTCCCATAAATGTTATTTATTATGCTCAGATAGCATTAAAAAAAATATATTTTTCAGCTAGATGAGCCAGTGTGCACATGAAGTCCTAAGCGGGAGACTCAGGTTTCTATTGGAACCGGTGCTTCTAACAGCAGCTGCAGTGATGCAATGACTTTACCAATCAGGGACTGGCTCTTTTACTTAGAAGGCGGGTATTCTGCAGTAATAAGAGTGAATCGTCTTTCTATATCTATAGTCTTTGACGGGAAGCTATAAAGTTAAACCTGTCTAATCACATCTGTCTGTCTAGTTTACACTGAGAATCTGGCTGCACACAGATGAAGTGATTTGTGCATGTACTGTACACTAAGACAGAGATGTAATTAGAGTGTGTTTATCTGATATGATCCGTGCTAAGATTGACCACGATGGATGTGTGTGATGCTGATGCAGGAGCTGGCCAATAATGAGCTGGTGTTCTGACATAAAACCCGGAAGCGCTGCACTGTTTACAACCTGAAAATTGTTGGACTGCTGAACAGTGATAACCAACATGATGAACAGAAAGACAGAAAACACAAAGGAGAAAAGGACTGCCAAGGAACGACGAGAAATAAAGGATGAAAACATGGACAAGGAGCGGTGGGTCGCTGTAAGCATTTGCTTTGCTGCAGTTACTGTCCACAGCACAACTCCAGACAACACTATTCATACAGCTCCAGGGTGTCAATCTGAGGAGTTCCAATATTCATATAGCTCATCTAAATCTGAGGAGCTCAATCATCTACACCATCACCATCCATCATCTACCACATCATGAACAGAGTAATTCATGAATGTGACATTTCAAACAAATGATCATGATCATTGTCTGTAGTTTCCCCATCATCAGATGAGGTGATGCTGTGTCCGATGTGACAGCGACAGGCACAATCTATACACAAACATACTGTTAATACTAACTTAAAGCAATTGTCAGGTTAAACATCTCCTTTTGTGTTCTGGACTATCCCTTTAAGTAGAAACCAAAAGGAGGCAGTTGATTTCTGCTGTATAGCAGTATTAATCTTTCCCTGGCTATGTGACGGCCTGTATCTGTGTTTGTGATGCCTGATTGCTGCTGACAGACCTGTGTTAGTAAATGACTGTCAGAGGGAGGTGATGCCTGATTGCCTCATCAGCCATGTCTGTGTGCTGATTGCGTCCAGCAGTTCATTTAAGCACATATATAACAGCTTTCATAATGATGCAGAGGAGATGGAAATTATATCTCTAGAATATAATTACACAAAATGCTCTCTGTATCGTTTTTCATCACAAAACACACATACAATCAGCATTCACCTTGAGCTAAACATATTCCCATCAGCTTCTTGCTAGGAAAACCAAGTCCTAATTCCAGACCTGTTTGTCTGACTAAACCTATCAAAGTCTTACAGCCATTCATATATACTGTGAATGTCAGTCTCATAAGAAGTTTTTTTTAACACACTGAACCTACTATTGCAGTCTCCAGCGAGTACTTGCGATTGGAGAAGTGCTAGTGATTCAGTAACTACATGCATAACTGAAATATGATAAAGCATGTAAAGCGCTGCTCACAGACAATCACTGTTACTGAGCTTGAACGTCTATGAACTGAACTTCACATGTGCTTCATGTGATCTATCTTAATGCATTCATTCATTTGTGTATATGAATTGTTGATGCCACTTTTCAAAACTTTTCAATCAAATGTCTGCTTTCTTTAAAGGTGAAAACAGCTGCTAGAATGTAAAATGCAATGTGTTCACTTGTGTTTCCATGGTTTGAATGATCAGATCTCCAAATGATTCAGACACATTTATGCTCCTGTCCAGCATAGACTGATGTTAATATTACCTTCTGTCCTGTCTGTTTCATGAGTCACCTTTATTTCTATAGCACTGTATACAATCCAGATTGTTTCAAAGCCGCTTCACAGTAATAAACATGGAAATAACAATCAATGACACATCGATTCATTCAACGCATGTAATTAATCAATAATGTAAGACGACAATATTACTTAGCTCAGTGTTGACATAGTTCAGTTTAATAACTGTGTAAAGGTCACCAATTATGAAACAAGATTTAATTCAACTATAAGCAGCTCTACAGTAGACAATATTGCCATTATTAAGCTTAATTCAGTTCTTTTTTTTTTTTTCCTAATCTGACAGTGTCAAATCAATAATATTACTGCATATTAAGTGTCTTTTTTCAAGTGTCAAGAGAGCCTGAATCCAACTTAACATGCAAATAGATGTCCTAGTTAGATGTTTTGATCATTTGAATATTCATCAGTCTCTCGCGCTTCTTTTGGATTGGATCAACTGACTGAAGTGGGTGGGGTCAGAGAGAGCGATGGAGTGGGGTATTAGTAGCAGTGGGTCTGAGGGAGCAGATGTAGGGCTGGAGGAGGAATATGTCTGACTGATGCCCGGTTCACTGGGACCAATCACAAGGCTTTACTTTAAGGTGATTAATGTCAATTAACCAGTGGGGAATCACTAATGGGGAATGTATAGTGAACACAACATATGGCCAAAACCACAGGGCTGGTGTCCTATGCAATACTGATCAGTACAAAAACAATCTATGGCCATCGTACAGCTTGACTTACGACATGGTTTGTTTATAAATGTGCCTACAGGTCAAGGACACCTTTGAAGGACATCAGCGAATCACTGAAATCTCGCTCAGTCTCCATCTATTTTCTCACACATACAGATGCAGTGAGGCTAATGCAGGCCTGTTGACCAACAGCGTCTTCAGAGAACCTCGAACCCGTAGATCAGGCGCCTCCAACAGCATCTATAATGCATGATCTGTTTTCCTCATGCCAAGCATGTCAGTTGAACTAAAGCACGCCTCTCAGAGCTAGAACACTTGCCGTGTTTGATTGTGACATGAGATCAGAGACAAGAAGCGTTTGCTTTCTTGAGATCATAAGACGAGGAGAAGAGAGGACGGCTGAAAGGCTGCTGTCTCCTCTTTGAAATGTTCTCTCCACCCATCTCTTGCAAAATCAGAAACACTTCTGTGTATAAATAGGTCAAGAGAAGAACACTTCCTAGAAACATTTGAAACTTCCATAAAAATCGTTCAGAAAAAGCCTTGAAGTCTGAGCCACATCATGTCATTCTGGCCAACTGAAGATGGCTTTTAACTGAGAACACAAACCTACAAACCTGATTCTCGACTGGTGATGGATAATTTGACTCATAACAGGTATCACAGACACATTAACACCTGATTCACCAGTGTCATTCACTCGCTCCTCACTTATGGTCACATTAGCTCTGGTTGAGGACTCATGTGACCTAAAGCAAGATGAAGCACAGATCTGACCGTGACTAGTTCCAGGACAAGCTCCTGTAGGTGTAGTGTGTTTGTTCATTGTCAGCAGTCAGTTCACATCTGAATATACTGCTGCCTGGATGCCTACACAGAACAATGCAACAAATGCAAATATGTGTGTGTGTGTGTGTGTGTGTGTGTGTGTGTGTGTGTGTGTGTGTGTCTTTAATGAGGCGTACCACGGTTAACCTGTGTGGGAAGACATGCACAATAATGGCACCTCGTCGCTGGTGTTTTCAATGAGATTGTGACAACTACTTTGTTTATGTCAGCTTATGTATAAGATGTTTTTACAGGTGCAGCTAATCTAAAGCAGTAAAAGTGAAGCTCTTAGCAGTCACAAAATCATGAACTCATCAGGCACAACATCCATCATGCTAGCAGTTCAGAACCATTTTATATTTGGATCATCACTTGTATTTAAGAAGTCATTCTTGATGAGATGATTGTTGTGCATTAAAATATTGTTAGTAGTAAAAAAAAAAAAAATGAACCAATATACAGATGAAAGCACCATTAAGAAACAATACATCATGAATAATGTCTGATATAAACCAGAGAAGAACTGTCTCACTGCTTTTGCTTTTGGTTAAGTCCAAGTCATAATCTAACCTTCATGCTGTGTTCAGTACAAGTAAACAGTGGGAAAAGCAGCCTAAAGAAAACAAATGACGTGTACAGTGTACATTTCATAGCCTCATTAGCATTTCATATGCTCTGAAATGCAGAAAAGCTGATGCTCATTTCTAATAAGACACCTGTATTATGCATTATTTTTTTAAATAATAAGAATAGAATGGAATGTCAGATAAACTATTATCTAACAAAATTGCATTCACAATACTAAAACATTAAATAAAATAATTAATTAAATTAAATTTTTAAAAAAGTATATCAATAACTATTTGGTCTTAAACTAGTCTCTGCTGAGTGCTAATTTAGTGCTTAATTTAGGCTAGTTTTGCAACCCTGTTACTTGCATAACTGTCACTCAGCACTAGTTTTTAAAAAATAAATTAATACATAAAACATTTGCTTAAGAGCAGTAATCCACGGATTCATATAAAACTCACAGCAATGAGAGACACTGCTCTTTTCGATTGGTTATTTAAAGAATTCAGCCTAAGGATGAGAGGTTTAAAAGTAACAATTAGCCATTTGATATGATCTGCTCAAACATCAGCTGCAGATTTACAGGAGGAGCTTTAGGCAGGACAGGCATGTGATATGAACACTATATTATAGTACATTCACTCATTAGACTCTCAGGACACACCTGATACCTCAAAGGGTAAATCAGATTTGAAAGGTGAAGATGATAAAAGCAAATGACAAACAGTTTGGGATAAGTACTTGGATGATTTTGGGTACCTGGAAGGGGAAGGAAACATCCTGGTTCAGCTCACGTAGTCTCATCCTTAAACCACCATGGATTATTCATAAAAATGACAAGAGCTTTCACATCATCTCAAGCTCTTCATGAGAGTCAGGTGCTCAAGTCATCATCAGTCTGCTGAGGAACATCTTTCGAGATGCTTTTTAGGAACACTATTGACTCTATTTGTTTGTGACATTCATCACTGAAAGATATTAAGTCTTGTCTTGTCTGAAGCACATCTTTGCATCTGTAAAAATCAAAAGTTGTCACTTGTGGATGGATAAAAATGCAACTAAAGTCTACATACATTTTACCTTTTTTTTTTTTTTTTTGGTGTGTTGACAGTCTTCCTTTGAGACTGCTGTGGCATTATTTAACAGTGCTGCGAGGGACTGCTGAGGGCTTGCAAAATCTGGTTTAAGGTCTCCTCGCCCCAATGCAGAGTTCGCACTACAAGCACACCCTTTTCACGAATTAAACCTGTGATACATCTGTGACAAAAAGCCCTAACCCCCCCCCCCAACAAAACAAAATACAGCACTGCTGTATGAGAGAACATATCATAACAATAGATAAAGCCAAGAACCATATAAAGGTCATCCCCCTGTTAACCCTGATGGAGTAACATCTGCAAACAGACACAGACAATGTAAAACTCCAAACAATTAAACTAAAGCAAGTGTTATGTAGAAGCTCAGATGTCTGAAATATCACATCAAGTCACATGTATTTCTATAGAGCTTTATGCAATACAGATTTCAAAGCAGCTTCACAGTAATAAACAGGGAACAGAATAAATGATGCAAACTTTATCAAATATGAGACAAACTCAAATTCTGCTGTAAAGTGGCTCTAAAAATTCAACAGTGTCATTATTCAGTTCAGTGTTGATTCAATTCAGTTCAATAACTGTGTAAAGTTCATTAACTATGAAACAGGTTCAATTCAGCTATAAGCCCCATAATGGTAAATACAGATCCTGGCGTCAGCCCATGTCTGGAGTGCATCTTCATCGGCGTCCCTCTCGCCATTTGTTCTCTGTGGTTTTATCCGCTCCCCTCTTCCCTGGCAGGATTAGAGGGGATGTTTCTTAAAAGAAAAAGTGTTCTGTCTCTGGGCTTGTCATATTGCTCCATATTTCATGGCTGCTGAGGAAAAGCAGTGAATGAATGAAGATGTTTTCATGCGTCTTTGATGGGCGACACCGCAGGAGAGATCAGGAGTTACACATTCACCGACGGAAATGGAAAGAGTTCTGCCTCTTTTCTGGTCATATCAGAGCTGATTTGTGTCTTGATGGAGTAAAGACAAACACGGTCATGGTCAGGACAACGGGACACGGCTTTCAGCACTTGGATGATGACATCTCTGTTTTCTCCAGAGATGCTTTATAGCTTAATTGGACTAATTTCATAACTGATTAACTTTATTGAACTGAACTGAATCAACACTGAACTGACTGCAGCTGATCAATGACACTATTGTCCTTTTAGAGCTGCTTTACAGCAGAATTGAGTTCTGTTTGCTTCACTGAACATTACTTTCCTGTTTATTACTGTAAAGCTGCTTTGAAACATCTGTATTGTATAAAGCACTATATAAATAAAGGTGAATTGACTTGACACTGCATGACAATGATAAACAGCCCTGTGACTTATTGTGAAAATCAAAACTACGTCATGCAGACAGATTCTGTCCCCTATTTCAATTCCTGCTTTAGGAAAACTTTCAAACTTACAGACAACAGGCTATGAAGTCTGAGATGTCTTATAGCAAATAAATGGTGCGAGTGAAGTCAGGACTGTTGAAAGTAAAGCAGACGTGAGAGAGATTCTTCTGTCTAGACATCTTTTCATCCTGCCGTAGAGGATTTACCACTGCTTTAGGCGTGGAGTCATATTTGCTTGCAGATATCTCTACAAACACTGTCTGAAGAGCCCAGGATCCGAAGGGGAGGCCTGGGTTTCCCCCAGTGGGCTCTGACTCTGTCTCTTGCCAGACCGTCTGTGGAGAGCTAACTGCTTCAATTCAGATGCTTCTGGCTGGATGGACAAACTTAATTCCCCACTTTTGAATATGGAGGGCAGCTTCAGGCCCAAAGGCAGCAAGTTTTAAGTGAGTGCCCACCACAAAATCATTCTGATGATCACAAAACACCATCCGTGCTGTGCTGGAGACACATCAGCAGAAAGCAGCTGAGAGCTGACGTTCATTAGCAGTCACTCATATCATTACACACACCTCAACCACTGAACCGCTCGAGGCCGTGAGCTCCGTCGGCAGAGCAAAACCAGAGAAACAGGAACTGAAGCTGAACACAGTTTGAATGTGGAAGACTGTATCTGAGAACAAGAACAGTCAGTGTCCACTTTTATCCCTCATCTTAATAGAACAGTAGAAACATTTAGGGATACAGTTTTCCATTCAGTGAATGTCTAATATGACAAGGGCTGTCAAGTACCAGAAATTACCCCTAGAAATGTCTTCACATAGAAATTCATCACAAAATCACCTATGCATGTGCATATTAAAATGAATCTAATCAGCCTATTTAAACAATTTGTCGCTGGTTTTTTTTCTTCTTTTTTTCTTGGAGCTTGACAGCTGCTGGTTACCTTCTGCTTTCACTGTATGAAGAGCAGCTTGGGCATTCTGCTGAACTTTTTTTAGGTTCAACAGAGGTCAGGAAATCACACAAGTCAAATCTTGTCCACACACACACACACACACACACACACACACACACACACACACACACAGTAACTCACGAGTGATCCATGAATATGAACATTAATTTGTATTGTAATTACAATAAGGTTCATTTGTTAACATCAATTAACTATGTTCGTTAAAGGGTTACTTCACACACAAATTAAATTCCTATCATTAATTACTCCCCCTCATGTCGTTCCAAATCCGCAAGACCTTCATTCATCTTCGGAACACAAAGTAAGATATTTTTCAACCTTAATGTTATGATTAAGTTATGAGATTAAGAATGCAGTGCAGTGCTTCCATGTTTTACGTCAGAACGCCAACTCTGTATTGGGAGCGGCTCCTGCATGAGCTCACACACGTGTCATGGTGCTCGCGTGAACAGCATCGGCCAATACTCAAAACTTTTTGTTGAATAAAAAAAATAGCCATTATTTTTGTTTGTGCGCACAAAAAGTATTCTCGTCACTTCATAACATTACGTTTAAACCACTGTAGCCACATTGACTATTTTAACAATGTCTTTACTTTTTTTCTGGACCTTGAATGTGATAATTTCGTTGCTTTCTATGGAAGATAAAAAAAAAACTCTCAGATTTCATCAAAAATATCTTAATTTGTGTTCCGAAGATGAATGAATGTCTTACGGGTGTGGAACGACATGAGGGTGAGTACTTAATGACAAATTTTATTTTTGGGTGAACCAACCCTTTAAAGCATTTATTAATCTCAGTTGAAGTTAATTTCAAAATTTACTAATACATTATTATAATCAAAAGTTGTATCTTAATATTATTTAATGAATCTGACCTAATATGAACTAACACTGAACAGTTAACTAATGTTAACAAAGATTAAAACAAATGTATTTCTCATAGTTGGTTACCATTTACTAATGGGACCTTATTGTTAAGTGTTACCCATTAATTTAATATTGTTTAAATGTCTATAAAATGAAAAGAATCATCCTTTCAGATCCACATCAGCAATGGTGATGATTTGTGTGTGTCCACAGGTGCACTTCCTTTGTGAAAGACAACACATCACAATTGCAGATATATGATCTGATGTTAAATGTGGTACCACGTGTACTTTATGACCTGCACATCTGTGTGTGACTGATCATGCTGAATTAACAGATGGAAGCAGATGGAATGAGATGGATTGATTTTATGAGGGGTCAGAACAGGAGAAGAGCAAATTCCTGTCACCCTGTTAAACCTTCTGATCTTTTACTGCATCATAATCAACTGCTGATGATGTAATTTTATCTGAGAGACACATCAGGCTATTCAGGATGCATTGAGACCAGCAGATGAAGACAAAGACAATCATGAACTGCTATTATAGTATGAAAAAGTCTGACCTGCTGCATTCAGTGTGGGTTCATCATCGTCTGTCCTGGATATGAGGACATGAGGGCGAGTAAATGATCATGTCTGGGTAAACGATCCCTTTAAGAGTGTGAATTGCACTGGCACACTGGGGAGATGACAGTTTAGAGAAATCTCAACTGTTCATCTGAATCTTGTTACAGAATACATCATGACTAGTTAAAGCACAGAGTTCGCTTTAATTTTTATCACTGCAGAGACACATAATAAAACAAACTGAATATGAACTACAGAAATTGCAGTGAGATTGGAGCAGTAATGCTCTTTATAATAGATCATCACCACAGATGGACCTGAATCGATCAAATGGACCTAATCTGGACCTGAATCGATCAAATGGACCTAATCTGGACCAAATCTGGATCTAAATGTTGTCAAAGTAAATTGTTCTGTTTGGAAATAAAGGCGGTACTGAGCTGCTGCTGAATCTATGTGGTATTATACCAAATTATACTGTGTGCCAATGTCTTAAATGTGTATGAGAAAACAGACAGTTGAACACACAGCGTGGGATGCTGAAATAAGGTACACTGCTGAGGCCACTGGGAAATGGAGCGCTGCAGTTACTTGTGATGCAGTGAGGTCAGAAGAAGAGTTCATCCTGAAGAACATTCTGGAAAGAAGTTAGCATCATCATCCAACTGACAGACGCCAATCATCTCTCTGCACATGCATCCCTGTTGGATATTTACACACATACTGTAGACAGTGACAATTTGGCATGATTTACAGCATTAAAAGGATGTCGTCCCAAACCTGTATGACTGTCTTTTGTGGAACATAAAAGAGGATAGTTTGGAGAACATTTGGAATCCATTGACTTCATTGTATAGACAAAACAAAAAACATTGAGATATTCTTCAAAACATATTTTATGTTCTACAGAAGAAAGTCATACAGTTTTGGAATGACATGAGGGCAAGTAAATGATGAAATCATGTTGTAGGTTGAACTAATGACTTAATATAACCTGTTCAACGCAAACTAGAGCCCTGGACCCTGTCAATCCACAGCGCACAGAAACCGGCATCCGTCTCAAAGCAGAACAATGAGTGAGGATTTTCATCTGAGCTCTTCTCTGTGTGCTAAATGAAGCGCAGTGAATGTTTGACCCTAAAGTGTGAGATTTGGCCTGAGTGCCAGCCAAGAGCTGAGCACACACATCAAAGACATGTTCACTGTTGTCTCCAGGGCTCAACACACACTGAACATCATCAGGTGTCCGCCTGCAGCTCACACGCTCACAATATGAGGAGTGGATCGATGGAGAGACCCAACAATCCCCTCCTTTCATGTGCTCAGAAATCACTCTCAAAGGAACAGACTCACACAAACCCAGGCCTTCCTTTTACTGGATACACAACCTGGAATTCTCAACTTTAACACAGAGACTAACAAGAAACATCATCAATAGTCATCTGTTAGCAATCGGATCAAAAAGCCTTCATATAAACACCTCAGCCGATTCGACTGAGCTCAATTCCAATGAAATTTCAATATGATACCTTGTGCACGTGTTCAGTGCTGTAAAGCTTATTTATTTGAGCGCTTTTATAATAAGATCTCTGTTAACATATGTTTTACTTCAATGATTACCAGTTAATGTTTATTTATGTCTTACAAACTGGTGATGGAGGAGACAATACTTTTGACATAATTGTTAGCTTTCATTTTAGATAAGTCATTAAGGCAAAAATGACTATAATTAAATACTCACAGTAGTTCCAGTGACATTTCATAGCGAACACGGTGAACGTTCAACAATGTTAATAACAATATAAAATAAACAAACAAAATGAAATTAAAAAGGTGGCCGTCCCTCACGGACGACTGCCGCACACACAAACATCATAAAAACATAATGTAAAATAGTCCAGGCCTGCTCCTCTCTTGTCCTTCACTGTCGTCGCTCTTCCCTTTATGCTTCCGGAGCTTCTTCGTGAGAGATACAAGACCGGTGCAGTGCGCAGGTGACGCTTCTTAGCAATCATGCCACCAGCCTCGTGCCGTTCTCTCACAGCTTTCTCCTTGCCCTGCTTATCACATATACAAATAGAGCTTTCAGAATCTGAATCATATTGGATTCATTTGAATTGTCAAAAATGAGTCATTTAGTCATGATTCTACAGTCAAATTCAGAGACAATATCTGACAGACTTTCAGGACTGTGAAGGACAGAGTTGTGTGCTGAAGTGAGCAATGCGGTACAGGACACCTGCTGCCTGATATTCATGTAGAAATTATGTTTATTTTCAGACAAAAGCAGCCGCTGTGTCATGTGTTTCCTTAGATCGTGTCAACAGAAACAAATTTCAAAGACAACTTGTACTAGTGGCAAATCTGAACAATAGTGCATGATGAATGCTACTGTACTGGACAGCCGTGGGACGAAACACACAATGAAGTATTAAAATCACAGGCTGTTATTAAGTCATAGCTCAACAAAAGCCATAATCCGGCTCTGAAAGTGCCTGTGCTGTTTGAGCAGATGATTATGCCGTTGTGTAAGTGGACTAGTTTCAGGGGGCTTTAACATGAAAGGCTTGTTAAACATGGCTCCAGATGTGTTTGCCCACCCAGAAACTCAAGATGCAAAGCAGGAGATAAAGCAGATGAGAATACTTAGTCATATTAGTCACATTAATACAACATAAACAAAACTACACAAACCACACCAACAAATGCTCACTGTGACTCGTCCGCTGTGGCCACGGACGCATCGGAGCATCTGAAAAACTTCATTTACTTTAAAACTGACTGTATGCACGGTAATGTGATGGTGTTCATTAACCAGTTACCAAGAGATATTCTATACTGGCATATTAAATGATAAGAAACACTTTAGAACATAGTATAAATTTAGTTAGAAAGCCCTTCTACATGTAAAAGTATTTGAAATCCTGTAACAGAAGCTCTGCTACTAAACCTAGTGTTGTCTAATAACACAATTTATCACAATTACTTTTTTGAATTCTTTACAAAAAAGGCAATCCCACAATGCATTGCAACAAGTGCAGTCAAAAAAAATCAAAGGGAAAAATGTCAACTAAAAAACATTATTTCAATCAATACTGAAATGTATCCATAAAACAGATTAGAAATGGGCACCCATACCCTGTGTGTGCGTGTCTGTGCGTTTAATGTTTCTGTCGTCCACGTGTAGTTGACAGCTGGTATTATGAAACAGATGGTAGACAGCAACACAACTCACTAGTTTGAGAGACTGAACTAGTGACTCTAACTGCAAGAGTACATTACTAAACTAACCACAGATTGTTGTGACATGTCTGCTTAAAGCTTTGAAGAGTTCTCTCAGTAAGACGATGAGTCACACAAACCATGAGCGAGCCGCTCAACAGCTGTTCAGGATGTTTCTCCACGTAACACCTGAGGGCTTACAGGACTGTTGTGAAGACAACAATGTGGAGTGAAGATGGATTCAGTAGCTTCACCTGCTCATGGTCCAACAGCCTGACCGATGAGACTTCAGTTGTAACATCAACTATACAGACATGAGAGACTGAGATCTTGGACACATTGATCAATGCTCCCTCATCAAACTAACAGCTCTAAACTCAGAAACCTCACAAAAGTCCTTAAACTTTAAGCTATTTTTAAAAATGAACAATAATAATAAAAAAATAATAATTGTATTAAATATATGTAAATTAAAAGTATTCCTCTACTATGTGAATAGTAAATAAATGTTCAATATTAATTAATTTGTTAAGGGCTGTGCCGGTCAGCATGGCAACCTGCCCACCGCAGTGGCCAAGTACCACCGGCAGTGGTGCGGCAAAGCACATTTTTGCGCACGTGAATGCTGTTTAACGTTGACATCAGGACACGAGAGAAATACAAAAAGAGTTTTTACAAAAGAAATGACAGGTTAGCAACGAAATGTTACGTAGCGACAATGGAAACATTTTGACTCATGCTGAATGAGAGAGGTACGTGCGAGCCCGTTAAATCAGTATTCTGTTTGCGATTTTCCATGAATTTAACAATAGCCTATCAAATGATCTGGCCTATTCCTCTGGACATGAAATCTCGTTTCTTTCCCCAAATCCTTACTCACGTCTCCTTTCACAGAGGATTAAACCTTTCTTTTAAACTTTTAAAGTTTGAATGAAATTAAAAGCATAATTTCTGCATTAATCTGCAAAACTTTGGCTCTTTGGCCCACCACAACCGTGGTGGTAAATAAAAAAAATAAATAAAAACTGCACATCACAGCCCATTTTGTTGCACTTTTCCCAAACTAAACACAATACATTTCTAACAAAACAGTTTCATGACAATTTGTTCCATCGTATAAGATATAGAACTAGCCAACAGAATTGATGTTCCAGCATTGTATAATTTAATATGCTTTAATTAAAATTGTAAGTTTGAGACTGTTTTGTGTCATGAATTTTCTTTGGGGGGCCACAAAGGGATGCATACTCAAAGGGGGCCTCATGCTGAAAAAGTTTGAGAACCACTGACTTCGCTATAAGCAATGCAACACTAGGGTATAGTTTATTTAGGGTTAGTATTTGTTTAAAGTATCCCTGTAGTCAATCATTTTATCCCTTAAAACTCATCTGGTCTGTTTATTTTTTGTGACTAAATCTCTCTCTCGCGCTCTCTCACTCTCTCGCTCTCTCTCGATTACCAAACTTACATATTTAAATGTTTTTTTCCTGTGAAAAGAAAAAAAAAAGTTCTTAATGCCTTAAAATAGCTTGAATGTAACTCTACACCCTTGCCTCATAGACACGGGTCTATGAATATGATAATTAGCCCCACCTCCACTCACTCACACTAGTTTAGACGAGATCCACTCGGTCAACTGAGGTAAACGCTGCACAATAGTATCGCTTTTTACAATGTCGGACACATAATAATTATTATGATTAGCGTTTTGCTTGACTATGTTATCAAACAGCTAATAATGTGTTGCTAATGTTACACAAACCATGTTCACATTTACGAGTCAGACAGCTGCCTTCTAACAATCAGTATCTTTAGAAACGTTTTGAACAACTCAGAACATCAGAGGAGAAAAGCGTATAGTTCATCATAACATCGTAATATGCATCATACACCTACCATATTGCTAAATCTACCTGATTTGTCAACAGAACAATATAACCGGGATAACTTTCTTTTAAGACTCCCTTGCGCACTCCCTTGCGCGGTCCCTTAATGATATGCTAAAGCCTGCCGGCACGTTGATGTGATTGGTTACAAGGTAATTTGTGACGTCAGAAACACCAGCAATTTTTAAACCGCCGGTTTGAGACTGTCTATGGTTTACTGTAGTTTTAAAGAGAAAATGCTCAGCAATGGTGTTGACTTTAAAAACATGGTGTTGGCATTAAAAACTTGATTTTCACCACAGGGGGACTAAGTATTGTGTTGGCAATCAGCACTGTGATTACCACCACTGATAAAATCTCTATGAACAAGTTCACACTGCAGTTAAATCAATATTACTCCACTTATGAGCATTTCATCTCATTCTGTTCAAACACATTGTGCTACAGAATTTATTCTTGAATAATCGTCAAACGCATTTATACACAAAACACAATGTGAATGAAACCAGACAGAACAACTAGTTCTAGTAGCAGTGATGCGACTCTTTTGGACACTGAGGTGCTATACAATCACACATACAGGCACGTGTCATCAATCAAAAACAGCACTTTGAATCCAGCAACATCAGTGTCTTCCGACGGGTAGCCTAACCCAATATGCCAACATCATCTATGGCCCAGAGCACAACTCTGCATTAGTTTGCAGTCGGGCGACAGGATTCTTGTCATTAATCTGCAGCAGAAGGTGGATGGACTTATCAGGAGTTAAGCCAAGAACACACAGGACATTCAAGCAGCAAAAATATCATGTAAATTTCACACAAACGATTGTAATCATGCCCAAACAACAGTATATTCATGTTAAATGAGAGTAATCACAGCTCACAATGATTCTACAATGGCTGAGTGAAACTGTCAAGAGAAGACTTTAAATCATAATCAATATGAAGAGTTGAAAATGTGCCAGTACGTAGTGTATACGAAGTGTGTGTGTGTGTGCGCGTGTGAGTGAGTGAGTGAGTGAGTGAGTGAGTGAGTGAGTAAGAGCGAGCGAGCAAGCGAGAGAGAGCGAGAGAGCGAGAGAGTGAGAGAGAGATTTAGTCACAATAAATAAACAGACCAGAAACCTGGAGTGATACTGGAGCAGAAGCTCACAGGAGAGGAAAGCTCAGACATCATTCACTCATCCTATCCTGGTTCAAACCCACACGACTTCCTTCAGAACAATGTTCACAATGCTCTTTTCCACACATTAGGGATTTTCACATTGCACTCAACCCTGGGTTATCGTCGTTTCACAAAAATGTCTAATGGTGACAGAAAATGCATTGATTGGAATAAAGGAAGAGTTTCATTCTTACCTTTATTGTCCAAAAAGTCCACTGAGTAAAAAACTTGATAGTACAGTCTGCAATATAGCCTTAATGTAAACGTGCTGCGTTCGTTTAATCAATGACACTGATGCAGAAAATATGCAAATAAGAACATTAACCCAGGGTTTAGGAATGTACAGTGTGAAACATCATCTTATGAATACCCAGGATTAACTGTTAACCCCGGGTAAATTATAAGCAATGTGAAACGTGAAAAATTCAGTGTGAATCACCATTAGCTATTGTGGATGTCCAGCAAAATGTCTCAGTTTAGGGTATGGAACAACATCAGGGTGACTAAATGATGACAGAAAATACTTTTTATTTCAGACTCCCCCTTGTGAAAATAAGAGTTGTATAAAACCTGAACACAAATTGATTAATAAAGTCTTTGCACTCACTCATGTAAATCTAACAAGCCATTAATTAATTGCACTAATTAATTACTAAATTAATTCAACACTCAACATTTCTGATTTGAAAGCACAGATTACAGATCCAATTAAAAAGTCCTAAAAATAATGCCAGCTGTTCCTGTGTGGAGTTTAATTAAAATGCAAACCTCCACATGAGCACATAGCGAGACGACTGAATCAAGGTGCGTCTGCTGAACGGACAGGAGCGGCTCGGTGTTCATACTTTCTCATGGTTTTGTGCACATCAGCAGGTGTCTGAATCAAAATACAATCTACAACTAATCAAGAGAGAGCTGCAAACCAAGCATGAATTATAAGGTTCCCACCTGCCTCTGAAATAATGGCGTCAGACAAACAGAGCAGGTCTGATGCTCTTATGGTGTTGCAGGTCCCGTACAACACCCTAAGACATGCACATTATTTATCATGCTAGATTAGTAGCTGAAGTCTAAAGAAGCGAATAAACGGATATTTGGCCAGAGAGATAATCAATGTAGGCTGACAGTGCCTACTTGACCAATTGACAACAATTAAACTAGAGCTGTCAAAAATTTGTTAATTTATTTGATTTTTTCCCTTTTTTTTTTCTTCAGTTTAACATGTTAAAAATATTTAACGCAATTAACGCAGCATCCATTTTTTTCATAGGATGTGTTTCAGGTCTTAAAGTGACAGCAGCCTAAAATACCTGCTGCAGTCTGTCATTAGTGTTAATCAAAGAAAAAAAAGAAGAAAAAAAATCACTCCTTGCTCTTGACTGAATAACTTTTGTAGCCTTAATAAAGATTAATTTATATATACTTCATACAGTGAAGACTGTTCAGTGTTTTTATATTTGATTACTTTATTCGATTTATGTATATTTACGACTTGAATACTGCTACCTGAAAATCTTAAAGCACTGTTATTCCATCTTTGTTCTGTTTATTTGTGCTATTGTCTGTAATTTGTTTACTTGTTCTTATTTTATTACTGACTGTTAACTTTAAAAATGCAAGTAGCTTTTTGTTGGAGTATAAAAAATTGGAGTCGACAATTGTGAAATTCACTAGTATGTAAAATGTTGGTGTCATAAACATATTAATTAAAATACTAGGGTCAAAAACAACAAACACAACCAAATAAATGTGACATTTATAATAATGGGGTTACGTGAAGATTGTTTTAAGTTCACTTAAATTAAACGTTGTTATATTTTTAAAAAAAATTCAAAAAAAAATTTGAATGTTAAAAATTATGGCTTTTAATTATACTATAATGCTGAATGTCTATTACTAATTTCATCCCCAGAAATTGAGTAAAAATCAATTTAATAGAGACATCAATAGCAGTACTGGTGTTTCTGACCCTCATTCATGGTGCTTAGTAAAAAGATGGCATTAAACAAATATTTAAAATATACAAACAAATTTAAAATTCGCTATCACACTAATTAGTTAATTCATTACGATTGACAGCACTAATTTAAACAAATCTGCTGCAGTGTCCGAGTAGTACACTTTTTATTGCCATTTTTTCATATAAAAATTTTTAGTAATCCTAAATTAGGTATCATTCGAAACCTTAAACACTCAAAATTCAGTCTTTGAAATTAGACATTTGATTATTATGAAAAGGTACTTAAATTCCTTTTTAGCGGCTCAATCTACCAAAAGCTTGGTAGACATATGGCTTTGATTTTCTTTTGATTATTTTGTAAAACATTACAGTAAACTTAAACTTCTATAATTTTTCTAAGCTTTCATTTTTTTAAGGGCTTTCAATTTTGTAATAATCTGCTGAGTCTTCTTAAAAACGTAGGTCTGTTTTCCAAAGCATTCATGAATAACAGCCATTTCAGTTCAGATCTATGCTCAAAAAGAAGGGTGACAAGTTAAAGAACACCACATTAATTACAGCAAAATCTGAAAGCAAAGGAGAAGCTTATGATGGACAAACAGACACACGTCAAGCTCATGTATTCTTGTGTTTTTTTCTCTCAGAGGAGCCGATTAACAGCATTGAGTGAGCAAACTGTGAGCTGGAGTTCTTACTGTGCTAAACAAGTTGAGACTCAGACTGCAGTGACACTAGACATCTGTGTGTGTTTGTGTGTGCTTCCCGGAGCTTATCTTCTTTTTATTGTGGTGAAGCACAAAGACGATGCCGACTGCTCCTGCAGTAGGGCTCTAGACTTGCAGTGTGTCTCGGGCTGAGCACAGTGCCCATCTGCATTGTACGGCTGCTCAATAGTCTTTTCACTGTGATTGATGGGCCTTGTTCACTGCCATCTGGCTGCAGATAGATCACATAAATCACTGCCCCGAAACGCAGGACTCCTGCGTTCATTATGCATCTGTACACAATATCAGCCTCTTTAGTGGCCATTCACTGTGGCCAGACTGATGCATGCAGCATGAACAAACCACGAACTCAAAGATACACACACACACGTTTAACTTAACTATATAAATGGGATCATTGCATAGACTTCTATTGTTTTTTTTTATATACAGCTAGTTACAAATACTATAGACTAACCTTTACCCACACACTAACCATAACAGAAATTAAAATTAAATTAAAAAAGCAAAAACAACAAAACATTTACATTTTATTTCTATATCGTTACCCAGACTGCTTCACACACCTACCTCAAAACACGCGTCTCAATCTCACACACTCTCAGAGCGTCAGACATGTCTGCACTTACCCTACACCAAACCTAACCGATTGGTACGCATAGAAACAAAAACAAATAACTAGGAACAAATGTCAAGATTTGTGAAAATGACTACAAAGCATTTTATTTGTATATATGCAAGTCTCTGACCTAAAATACTCATTTTTAACCTTCTGCTTCATACGTATACGCAATTACAGCAATAGCAAAAACTAATGGCTTTCCATGAAAATGAAACAGGATACATGTTAATTCACGTTATTTATTCATGAGGCTTGACTTGAGGTGCAGATGCAGGAACCATTTTCCCTGATACCAGCTACCTGAACACAAAATAGAAAATAAATCCCCACATAAAAAATACACACAAATTGTTGAAATTTAGCACAAGTGAGGTACATAAAGGAAAATGACATTAAAATTTTCAGCAACAAAAGGGAGGGTCATTTCTATCTCCCCAAACGCCCTCCTCCTCCCTCTGTACGCCTGTAATTACGCCTTTTTGAGTGGAGCGAGGCTAGTGTAATTACTTTATTCAGAGCACAGGATATTAGCATAGCTAAGAGAGCAATTTATTCAGCGTGGCAGGAGACACGTCTGTGTGTTATTGTGGAGATGAGTTATCCAGCCGCCAACAAATGCTGAGATCTCAGCCTAAACTTTACATACAGTCATAATTGTTCTCTTTCCACACATCCATCTGTCAGTCCCTTAATTTGAGTTGCTGTGATTGGATCTACCAATCCGCCTACCTGGACGTATTCAAGTCCACTGCTGAGCATTCTGGGATTGTCTTTATTTATTGTGTGAAAATGATTTATAAACATTTTTACACTAATTATGTTTACACTAATCCTGCCTGAGACTGCCTGTAATGAAGTGTTTTCTACAGTGAGTAAAGCAGTGAGACAAGTCAGTCAAATGAGACGTGCATGATGCATGAAGAAAATTAAACTAAATTAAGGTAAATATATCAATAATCAGAATATTTGTGCCATCAAGCTATAATTTTGTGAGATCAGGAAAAAAGTTAGAAAATATGAATTGTGTGCATTTAACATCAGCCATTTCCATGATCAGCCATCATCCAATTTAAATAAACTATAGTGAGAGTGTGAAAGGTGTGTTTTTAAAAGCTCCCAGCTTAAGAAACATTAACGCATTTACACATAAATAGATACATGTATCAATGAATCCATGTGTGTGGATGACAGCAGCTGAACGGAGACTTAAAAACTCTGCCAAGTGCTTGCACATGCACACATTTTGGTTTTATGAAGACTCTCCATAGACTTTTATACTGTACAAACTTTATATTCTGTCCCCTAAACCTAACCTGACATCTAAACCAATGTCAAAACAACAATTAAGAACTTAACCGATACCCTCGGAAAAACACATGCACCGTTTTCAATGTCAACAGTCAGAATAAGCCAATTCAAATGCAAAAAATGCCCAATATAAGTGATCGGAATAGGCAACATAATTAGCAAGTATTTCACACTAGTTCATGCACATACCATGACAGTCAAAACTGTCAAAACTCACTGATACATACTGTACGATAAGCAGACAAAAATGAACATCAATAATGTGCTTACCTTTGTGAACTACAGCAAATCTTTAGTGAAGTACATTGTAGAACATAATACATAACTTTGCACAGTCAAAACTAATCAAGTCCGGCAGCCCAAATATTGTGCACCCGCTCAAACCAATTTTTACCTGCACAATCAAATTCAGAACTGCCCAATCTAGCAACACTGGACCCCGACGTGACGTGGATATCCCTTATATGTTTATATCTGACCTACACCTAGTGTACATACGTACACACACGGGCACATGTCAGTCAGGAGCGCAGCTTCAGATCACATGATAATGGTACTCTGAAATGAACTGATGGAAATCAGCTTTAAATAATGATTTCTGGATGTGGATCTGTGTTTTCTGAATTAAGAGCTCAGGCAAATGGCGTGCCCTTTGACCTTTTGGTGAAACACACACAAAGGAATCATGATATTGCTCCTCTTTTTCTAATTATACTCATTCAGAGAGAGAAAGAGAGAGGGGAAAACAGATGCATGAGTAAATCTAGAAGATCTTGTTTGAGATAGACGCATTATGACAGCATCTAAAAATGTGTCAACAAGTGCCTGGGCCAGAAAACAGGAATATATTAACCCGAGAAGGGTGACGTTATATGAAGATGTCAACCATTTATCATCGTCATGTGCATTACAGATGGACACCACTGACAGTGAAGGATTCACAGTCTCTTCTGTAAAACCAGAGTGCACGTTCATCCTATCTTATTGTATAGTGACTCAGACAATATCTTCCTTTGGCGAGTATGTCACTTTATACTGTGTATGTAAGTATCTAAGCTTGAGTGCTATGTAAAGAAGGTTGAAGGACAGTAGACTTATCTAGGAAGAAATAACTGTTTTTAGAGATGCAGTGTACAGTAGGCGTACTAATACTACACTTATTGTCGGTCAGCACTGGTCTGATTAAGCTGGAAGCTATATTAAAAAAAAAAAAAAAAGACATTGTATACTTTTTACATTAACATACATTATTGATTTTTGGCAATAAAACATTATCAGTATCTGACAAAATGTTTATACTATTGCTAGCTGCTTAATGCATCACCTCCATGTATAAAACAAAGATCAACATCCACTGAAGCAGGGAGCTGGCAATCTCAATAACATTTATACAAGCTGAAAGCATGAAATATTAAAAACATCTCTCTTAGCGGCACTGCAGTGCTTTTTTGTTAATAAAGAGCTTCTCTGACTGTTTTCTCAGGCGGATGAAATGCACTAATCAGTGCAGATGTGATTAGTTACATTAATGCAGCATCAGAAATGTGACAAGAGCATTCAGAGCCACTAACTGGACTGAGACTAGATTTTGTGTCTTTCTGTGATAGAGCCACAAGACCTCTATTGAAACTTTAATGATGTCATTAAAATAGCACTGGAGGGCCAACACAGCTTCCTGTTCCTGTTCAACATCACTCTGCTATTCCTCATCCTCTTTCTAAATCTTAGCTTTTGTTTAATAATAAACTATCTAGCTCTGGAATAAAATGCACACACATTAAAAAAATAAAAACGACAAAAATTATATATTTTAATATGTTTTAAAACACAGCTTTCTCTTACCTTGTGGTCATATGGGTTGTAAGAGTGGAAGAGAGCAGAGAGATCTTTGGTTCTTTGTTTTTTCTGTGAAAGTGGAAAAAGAACACCACAATCTTTATTAAAGAAAGAACTTAGAAATAGAGCATCTGATGCATCTGATGGTAAACTCAAATGACATGAAGACATCAGACAGTGGAATGAAGAAAGCAAACACTTAAAGTGAAGAAACCTCAAGGCCTCTGTTCCTTCCAGAAGTGCCAATAAAAGCCTATACGTCCTTAATTTGTAATGAAATGCAAACGCTGAGCATTGAGATGTATGATGGCTTTTAATGCAGCCACAAGATAAAGAAAGGCTAATTATGAGCAATTATGCAGCATCTAGTTGAAGAGAAGTCATGTTTTACAGCCAGTGGGGACGTGAAAAGAATTTATCTACAATATAAACATCACATATATGATTCATGAGTAAGTTCACATCACAAAGTTAAAGAAAAATTGTTTAATTTCTAGTCTACAATGGCATGAGCAATTAAAAAAAATAAAAATAAAATAAAAATAGAAAATGATGCCACCATTCAAGACTACAGTAGACTGAAGACAGTTAAACTGAACTGAAGACAGTTAAACTGTGAATATATTTTAAATGTTCATCATTACTTCAATTTAGGTTGGTTGATTATTTTAATCACATTATTTTTGCGGTCCCCGTAGCTACACAAGCTATACATTGGTATAGAATGTCAAATTTATTTTAGTATTATTATTTATAGAATTTCATGTCAACTATGCATTTATCTAGGTTTTGACTTGATTGATGTAAAGCCATGTATGAACATCATAACTCGAACTGTCAGTCAATTAAATTAAATCTAAATTTAAACATTTTCGCTGTGGTTTGTGATGTCTGTTGAAGCAGGTGCTGGTGAGTCTCAAAAACAGGTGAGTATTTTTATCGGTACTTCAAGAATGTTAGGGAATTTATGTACAAATCAGTGAGGCATGATTACATTGACATTCTGTTTTAAAATTCCAATAACAACAACAACATACTATGGTAAAGTTGGATAGTCATTAAATGGAATATGGCAGACAATGAGTGTCCTGTTGGAAATGATAAAAATAATCACTGGTTTGATCTGCATCTGTCTAGTCTGACTGACACCAATCATCACAAAAAACAAAACAGTCACCGACGTATTGTTACAAGTCAAGAACAACTTGCGGCGTCTTCAGCTCACTTTTAGATGCACGTTACTGAAATCCTTCTCCAGAAGCAGTAACATCTGATATAATGGCTCAGTGATGCATGGAGAACACTGTAAATAAGCTCAGACCACCTAAATCACTCAACTGACATCCCACAATCACATGGAGAACTGTGCTGTAGACTCTGGAGTACAAAAGTGAATTCACACTGCCTAATGATGCCTGTTGTCCCGTGACAACCTCTCTCTCTCTCTCTCGTGTGAGCATGCGTGGGCGTTTGCTGAGTGAGTGCGAGAAGTGTGTGGTGAGTTCGAATGAGTTTCTGCCCGCTGTGGTTCTTTTTTTTTTTTCTTTCCTTTTTTCTTGTATGAATATTGCTTTTTCTGACGTTTAATCTGCATTGAGTAGATAAAACATCATATTGCTTTTTGGGCATTTTTTCGCCAGTGTTTCACTGGGGGCATGGCGGCCTTTTTGTGTAAATCGTGGCCTTTTTACACCTGTGCTTCCTCTTTCAACCCCTGTGAAAAAAGTTATTCTGTCAAATATCCCACCTTTTATTAAAGATGAGGCTTTGGTTAAAGAATTGTCACGTTTTGGAAAATTGGTTGCTCCAGTGAAAAAGATCGCGACTGTGAGCAAATCTGAGTTGATCAAACATGGTGTCTGTTAGGAGATTCACATATATGATTTTGAATGAGAACAGAACAGAACTGAATTTAAATCTGAAATTCAGATTTGATGATTGACTATACTGTATATGTATCTACTGATACAATTAAGTGTTTTAGATGTTTTAGAAGGGGTGTCTTTACCAAATTGTAACAAATATTTGGGAGTATAGTTAAGTAATGACAACAGCTCAAAAAAAAAAAAAATTGGATGGGAACAGTCGGAAAGCTTAAGAGCAGACTCGAGAAATGGGTTGTACCAAATTTATCATACAGAGGACGTACTTTGATTATTAACAATTTGGTGGCTTCCTCTTTGTTGCACCGGATGGCTTGCATTGATCCACTGGCCTATTTACTTGGAAAAATCGAGTGTTTTATTGGACTTTTTTTGGGACAAGTTACACTGGATACCACACAACATTTTGTATTTAAAAAAAGAAGGAGAAGGCCAAGGACTTATTCATTCAAGGAAATTTACCAGATATGGATTTATATGAAGTTAGAGGGAAAAAATGCTTGTGTAAAAGCTTTCAACAAAAAAGGCCTACATAAAAGAGTTGATTCGCCCTGGCGTACCGTCTTTGAATTTCATGAAGATGTAAAACCAGAGTGGAGGGCACTCTATAAGCCACCATTAACAAAAAGAATACATGGCATAGTTGCTGTTAATTCTTTTATTTCCATTTTACAGTTTTGAGTCACAGATGAAATTTGTGCCACTAGTTGACCATGTCCTTGTCCATGGTATGACTATGAGGGAGGCTGGGCAATGAGTTAATTGCTTCACCATGTACCTCAGTGTACTCTACTGTAACTGTTGAGTGCTGTACTCTGTTATAACACATGCATCAAACTGCCTTACATACAGATAGAGTTTCTGTCTGCTTCCATTTTGTACAAAGGATGTGTTACAGTTACAGAAATCAGTACTTCTATTTTTGTAGGACACAGAGATGATGGAATGGAAGAAGCCTGACTAGACATTTCAGTTGATGCGTGCCAGGGGTGGATCAGGCATGCAAGAGGATTTTCCCCCTGCTGCCTGGATAGGACCAGTGTTGACAAGATTTGCTGGCCTGTCCCAGACCAAAGATGTGATGCTGGGGCAGAATATTTTTTTTGTTGTTTGGTGTATTGTACTGTACAGTACATTAAGGAATAAAAATGTGCAAATGTATACACATGTTCATCATGTGAAAAGTTCTGTGAGGGGGAGAACCACAAGCAACACAACTTATTACTGGTTTTTGTAGTATTGTTTTGAATTTATCTCACCAGTGTGTAAGACTATGTTGTAGTGTGTGTGTGTTTTTGAGGGCTTGTGTGTGATGTCTGAGAGCAAAGTTTGTTTTTTCAGCAAAAGTGAATGGTTTTGAGTGTAGAGCTTCATTTTGACCTGAAAATAGGATGTTTAGGGAATTGGGTGAGACGTTATGGATTTGTGTTTACTATTTTGAAAATATGAGGCATAGTTTCAAGAAATGTGTTTAAGCAATCAAGAAAAATTTTAGACAAGAATGTCCTTTTTATACTCAAAGAAAGACTTTTTCATGTGTTTATGTTGCTCAAGACTTAAGCCTTTATTTGACTTGTTGAAAATTTACTGTTCTGGTTTTTATTTTTGGTTTTAAATATATCTGAAGAGGACAATATGAATGTCAATTGATCAATTTTATTATAGGCACTGCAAAAATGGAAATATACGTTAGCAGAAAGAAAAAAATGAACAAAAAGGTGATTATGTTGTAATGATGTTTACAGCTATGATTAAATCAAGACTTGTAATTGATTTTTATTTTTATAAAGCTACAAACTGTCTAGAAGTGTTTGGAAATATATGGTGTCATAGAGGGGCATTGTGTTATGTTGCTGAAAATGAAATGTACTTTTCACAATTTCTATAAACATGATGTGATTTATATTTTAAATTTAATGTTTTTCTGTAATAAATGTTTTTTGGAAAAAAAAACAAAAAACAAAAACAAAAAACAAAAAAACAACCCTCTTTCTCTCTCTTTTTCTCCCCATTTCTCTCCATCTCATCCAAATCACATCAGCTAATCAGACCAGGGCTTCTCGACTCTGAGAACGCACAACCTTAACCCTGGCACAGCCGATGAGCCCCCAGCAGAATTCGTTCCATAACAACAGATTCATAGCACTCAGATTCCAGAGAACCAGGCGGACAGGAAAAGAAACTACCAGCAAGTTAAGATATTCACATGCATTCACACTCAGATGAATGTTAAATTCACGTAAAGTGGCTGTGGGTAGCTACATGTTATAAAAAAAAAAAAACTATATGTTGCCCTTAATGAACCATAATTGTACTAATCCCAGTGATGTAGTTTCTTATTTGTACACTACATTTGCAGAGTGAATTATGTTCAGGGAACAGTCACAGAGTATGTCAAATAAAATTGGTGTGATCTCATTGAATTTACATGAATTCTACTCATCTGTATGATTAACCTATTTAAGCTCAAACAAATCTATTCAACTGTGTGGAAATTTAGACAACATGCTTTTTTTTTTTCCTTTTTTTTTTTTTTTTTTTGAGTGAACTTAATCAATTGTGGAGTGATATTTTTTCCTGCAGCACAGGGAGGTCTGATTTGCACGACTGTGAGAGAGAGAATGAGAGAGGAGGTGAGAGGTTAGCAAAATCTGAGATAACCAAGGTAGAGGCAGAGAGAAAACACTCGCTCTCCTCAAATCACACATCTTCATTCAGGAGAAAAAATAGTAACTGAAATTTGATAAAAAAAAGCTGAACCCCAGAGTGACCTTGAGAGACTCAATATTTCTACCTATTAGGGCAGCAGTCCTGAGATTACACCAGCCTCAAAGCAGCAAGCTGAGATGAAAAATCATCTTGATAAGCCAAAGAACCACTTTTTCCCTTTATTTGAAGTCATAGCTCAGCCTCACAGATGATGGACAATGGCAAGACGGACAAAGGTCACTAGGGTTTTCGATGGGTTTGCATTTCAGTCAAGCAGGTCTAAATGAGACAATCTTATCCTGTGGTGGTGTACTGCAGGGAATTATTTCCATACAGCTCTACACCTCATGTTTCTCTTCTGCTGTGGCCCTGCATGGACTAAAGAACATCGGGTTCACAGAGAAGTTGGAAAGTTTCAGTCAAAAGTGAATGAAGTCCTAAAAAGGATAGGTTCTGACATAAGGACAGTTCACTGGATCTCTGAGAAGAATATGAGCTCTGCAGCCCGAGGTGGGAGTCATTCTCATTACACAATATCCTCATGTGCATCAGCTTTCTGCGTCTATAAATATTCAACAGTGTGAATAGGAGCAGCTCCACCATTGCTAACAGATCAGTGGATGATCATGTGGAGGACGTGCTTGTGTGTTGTTTGGCTTTACGTAAAGTGTGAACACATCTCAGGCAGATGGAGATGATATAGAAGCATGTTGCTATTCGTAAATCCAAAACAAGTGCGCATCTGTCATCTCAACCACAATGAAGGATGGCACCTCATATACGATCCATCTGCTTGATTCACTGCTCAGACAGAAAACAAACATCACAGCAGTGGACACATCCGTCCAACCCAGGACGAGTCTTTGGTATACTGCTCTTGGTTCCTACAGTATTGTATATTTTCTGTGTGCAGTGAAAAGCCAGATTACCTACTGCAATGGCCAAAATGAAAAGCATATAACAGAGCACATAGTGAGGAACACTCTATCCCACAGTACAATGCACTTAACTTCAACTTCTATTTCTTGTGTGATGACAATGAAATAATACCAACTGTGACTAAACATCTCTTTCTGGACATACTGTACGTGTTCATACAGCCAAAAATTCAGACATTTTTACAAACAATCAGTAAAAATGTAAAGTAACCATTTATATTTCAGAGATGATAACTGCTGCTGCTACTGCTGAAATAAATGTAAAGTAAGTCACATCACTGCAGTGGCTTAAATTGATGCTACATTTTTTTTTAATTTTATTTAATTTTTTAATTTCTTTTTATACAAGTGTGTTTAAGACATGACTTTGGTGCTGCTAGCAACATGCTCTACCAGTCGACCTAGAGGATAACGTTATGTGATGTAGCAAACTGTTTGAAATGTTCATCAATGCTTGCTGTTCCACATCCACTATCATTAAAAAGTTTGGGGTTGGTAAGATGTTTTGGTAACACTTTATTTTAGGGTTTTTTAAACTAGTTGCTTATTAGCATGCGTATTACAAGAATATTAGCTGTTTATTAGTACTTATTAAGCACATATCAATGCCTTATTCTGCATTACCTTATTCTACATTCTTAATCCTACCCAATACCTAAACCAACTACCTTACTAACTATTAATAAGCAGTAAATTAGGAGTTTATTGAGGGAAAGTTGTAGTTAATAGTGAATACATGTTCCCTATACTAAAGTGTTACCGATGTTTTTAATGAAAGAAGTCTCTTCTGCTCACCAAGGCTGCATTTATTAGACAAAAACACAGTAAAAACAGTAATATTTTGAAAAACTATTACAATAAATAAACTATTATTTTACGTGAATATATTTTAAAATGTAAATTATTCTTGTAATGTAAAGCTGAATTTTCAGCATCATTACGCGATCATTTAGAAACCATTATGTTGGCTAATATCATTCTAATATGCTTATTTGCTGCTTAATTATTAGTGCTGATCAAAAGTTGTGATGCTTCATATTTTTGTGGAAACCATGATACATTTTTTCAGGATTCTTTAATGAATAGAAAGTTCAAAAGAACAACATTTATTTGAAATGGAAATCCTTTGTAACATTATAAATATCTTTACTGTCACTTCTGATCAATTTAATGCATCCTTTCTGAATAAAGGAATTTTTCAAAAACTTTTGAATAGTAGTGTAGTAGTTGTAAACAGTATGGGCAGTACTTAGTGTGTGCAGAGAGCAGTAGGTTAATATTCCATTGTAAATATAGCCTTAGTTACATGTAGGGCGAGAAGCAGGCTCTAAACGATACACTTGACAAGCACTGAAACATGTGGTGTACATGTGGTGTTGGATTCAGTGATCAAAGAGCCTGAGATTTTCTCCTCTACAGGAAGTGCAGTGATGTCACTGCCTGTGCACCATTACGTCTTCCATTCACAGTCAGTCTCATAGACTGCAGAAGACCTCAGGATCTGCTGCTTCACCACATCAGTCCATCTGACACAAGCCAGAAACAACTTAAAACAGAGTCTGAGACGACGCATGGAGAAGATAACAAGCAAGCTGTAGCTCTGGAGGGGATGTTTCTTCACAGTGACTGAAAAATGGCTAAATGATTTGGAAATAAGAAGTCTGTTTTGGCCCAAGTGTGAGCGACACAAGCTTTGTTGTTGTTTTGTTCCAATTTTTCCCATGAAGCTGACATTGGTCGCTCCAGGCCTTGCCCATCTGTCTTTGTTTTAAGATGAATTTGTTTTCACATGTGCTGGGTATTCCTTACTGATCCCTGCACAGGAATGCTCTGAAAAACTGGCAGAAGCTTTGAATCCAATTGCCCTTAACTTTTACTCTAGGATACTGCCTTAATTTCCCCTGGTTATGGACGGGCCGCCAAGGCAGACGAGCTGTCAAGGTAAACACCTGTCCAGCTAGTAAGAGCAACATTCCAAGAGATCATTCCAATTTATCTCCACTAACCCTTCCCTCATGCGGGAGTAATTATGCTGTTCTGGAGGCTCCCAGTTTTTCCAGCTTTGCCTGCATGCCAGATCTCCTCGGCCTGAGCGACCGTTCGACGCTGATAACACAAAGTAATCCATTACACTCACCAAGCCATTCATCACGCTGTGGCGGCTGGGCCTCAGCTATGAGATAAACGTGCTGAGAAACCAAAGCGCCCATCCATCCCATGGCCCCCGGCAAACTCGAGCCAGACCGTTCGGTCCCAGACAGACATCTGGAAGTGTTATGACTATCTCTGATGGGTCTAGTAGAGGGACGCTCCTGTGCGAATGTAACAGGTGCACCAGGTGTGTCGGGGAGATCCCGCAAGACCCTCCACCAAACCTGCATGCTCCAGCAGCCTTGACCCTGCTGTCTTAATGAAATCTTTCCCTCTATACTAGAGCAAGGAAGAGCAGGAATAACTCCGCTAGCGGAACACAAATTCCATCCTTATCAAACATGCTATCAGAACAACTGTTTTGACCCACAACAAATAAGTCATATGCATAAGAGCCCTATCCACAGTCTATCACAATCTTTAATATCAGGAAGATAAATCTGACACAGAAGTCGTCAGATTGGGCCACTGCTGCAAAATTGACCTCTGACAACTCATCGGTGTGAAAATATCATAAAGGAATTGAATGGATTCTCAGTAATGGACAATCCTGTATTCATTAGTGCTAATCACTATTCAGTTCCTTGGACTGTTGGATGCTTTACCATACTAAAGGTTCCTGTAACACACGAGATGGATCGATCCGTGCTGGAGAGGCGGTGTGCGATCACCTCAGAGGGAGAGGCAACAAAAGGAATGACATATGAAGAAGCTTTTATAAAAGAAACATGCAGGACTTTTGATGAAAGATGATCTTGGTGGTGAGAGCAGAAACACTGCCTGTAATAGTTACACATCAGCAAGTCAAACAAAAGGAGAGTGAAAAACAGTCAGACTTCAGCAACGAGGCCAGGGGACAAAAATGTTTACAGGAGCACACATTAACTCTGAGAATATGCTGATGCTAACAAGAGGCACACCGACAACTGATACACAAAAAGCAATAGAACAGTTCTTTATATCTGACAGGTTTTGCTGCACTAAATCGATGAAGACAGCTAAACTGTTCAAGTGTGGATAGAAAAACCTAGATAAATCCCCATGTGTGATGCCGCTCTTCCTCTAATAGTTTGAGCTTCATTAGTCAGTTTAATTGTTTCAGTGGGGTCTAATCGCTGAGAACCTCCATAAGGCCGTCACATCTGGGAGATGTCTTCCAACAGCTGCATTACATAATGAAGAGTAATCGACAGGAAGATTCACATTTACCTGTTGTCTGGAAGCATTTGTTAACAGGTAAGGGTGATTGACTATGGGTCCTGGTACTATAACCGGTGCTGCATATTGTATGTTAGACCAGAAACAGGTCATACTTCATCCTCAGCAATCTATCATAGTCAGTGGATTTGATATTATTACACCTTAAGTATAAAATCAGCCTGTCATTACAACATTTCAACAGTGTAATGCCAGAAGCTCAAAAACCAACTAGAAAACCAAACCAACCAGAGCAAACTCTGACCAATAAGGGGACAGTTGTACACGCATGTGACTTGCATAAACACATTTTGGTATGCTTTGAAATATTGCCTTGTGAAAACAAACCGAACCAAGAAGAAAATGCAACGTTGGGACTTAACAAATTAAGTCCCTGTTTCAGAACAATGCAACTGATCTACAGTGTGAAAACATCCTAAAGGCCCGTTCACACCGTTTACCACATATATTGTAACTATAACAATAACTATATTTGCATTCACACCAATGAACGATAACGGTCTAAAAGTGTATACAACATGTTTTTGCTGTTCTTGTTGCATTTACATGGCTTTCACCAGCAGATGTCCTCAGCATGCTATGTTTCGAGTGAATAGCTAGAGTAGTCGATCTAATCTAACAGTGAATTTACCTGACGAAGTCAATATAGTGGAATTAAAACAACGCCTAGTCTTTTTCACTGCAACTTCAAAGGAAGCAAGACAATGTTGTCGAAACCAGCTCTGGATACCTGAGGTAATTATTGGAATCTGCGGCCATTAGGACACCTAAAGCTAGGACCCGGGCGTGGCACAGGGACTCTACGCCGTCCCCTTGAATGGGGTCCGAAATCTTGGTCCATATATCAAACACACATGCATTAATATGAAACTTGGTACACATATAGACCTCATCGGGCCTAACAACTTTCGTGCTCCAAGTTATACGCCAGCTCAACAGGAAGTCAGCTATAATGGGTTGTTTGAAAAACACATGCTTTGGAATTTGATATACTCCTCCTAGGCTATAATCTGATCACCACCAAACTCGGTCAACATGAAGTCATGACAATAACTACGTTTACATGAACCAATTTTCGCCAATCCGAATGAACTGAATCCGATTGCAGATCTGTTTACATGTACTCTAAACATTGCAATTTGATTAAAATATACGTTTATATGTGTTTTATCTACATTCCGATTAAAACTTTTGCGCACGTGTGTGACGTCATATCAGTCACGCTTGCGGAGACAACCATGGACGTGATACTAACAGAGGTCATCGTTATTTTTGCCCTGTTGGCTGCATTAACAGACCATGATCATGTATCGACGATATCCAGAGATATTGTCAAAAGCATCAAATATTGCCAATATTATGAGGATTTGGTATTTCCAATTAATGTAGGCCTGTTACATTCTTCTAGTCTATTATTATTACTATTAGGTTAGGCTTATTTTATTATTAAAATTAATATTATAATACATTTGCCCCGCAATAATTTCATTGCGCATCAACGCATAACTGATGTGCTGTGAGGATAATAAAAGATTAGGCTATTAGCTATCTTTGAAAATGTTTTAAACATTTTTTAGGTCTATTACACAATAAATTATAGGCATATAATTAAAAATATTAAGAGTATATAATATTTCCTAACACTGCAGTCATCAATGATTTAAAATAAGCGCCGCTTTACTTCAAGCACCGACTTTACAAAAACAACCTGTTTAACACGAGTTTAATACTATTATTCTCATTTGTTTCACTAGCCTATATGTACGGCCACAAGAGAAATAATGGAATAAATTAAGACAGTAATAAACCGTTATCAGCATATGTTGAAATTAATGCAGCGTCAGACAGATCTGTCACTTTTTTACTTTCACCTTCTGTAGTGAATACTGACCTAGGTTGAGACTTTTTCACCGGCATAACTCTTGCGCAAAGTTTGCACGTTGCTTCTTGTGTGATATCCATTGGCTCCCTTTCTTGTTTTAAAATGGAAAGATTTCCAATATTATGATGCATCTCCCCACCACTGCATGTTGGCATACATCTGATTGTCTATATTATATATTGTTTTTTGCACTTTTTCTATCTTGCATATTTGCATATTATTCTTCTATTCTGATTTTAAGTTGTTAAAAACGTGAACTTGCGGACTGCGTAATGCGTGTCAACACCGCACTGCGCATGTGCCCCAGAGACTTCTGAATACGATTCAGAAAGTAGTCGGATTCAAGCGTTTACGTGGTAATTTTTTGCTGTTGGATCGGATTAGAAAAAGAAAATAAACCCAATCCGACTGAAATTTTTATTCAGATTGAGCTCAATCAGATCGATTAAGGTGTTTACATGAACGTTTTTCAATCCGATTGAGCCGTCAATCCGATTACAAATGGATTATTTGGGTGCATGTAAACGTAGCCATTGATGATGTAAAATTGCCAGCGGATTTTTGAGATCTCGGATGGATTGGCTGTGGCGAGGCAACAAATTTATGGCAAGAAAAGGGTAGCAGGAAGTGTGTTATAACATCTGCATACATTTTTATTAAACTTCAGCTGTGTGTTCGTTGTACGAGGCTGATCACATGGATGTGACTATTGTGAGTCAAAGTTATAGCGCCACCAACTGGCAGCAGGAAGTGTGTCACTTTCAAAATGCTTTGAGATCACCCTCTTATTTTTACCCAATTTGATTCAAACTTCATCAGAATAATGTTAAGACAAATTAATTCTGAAAATAATTGTGATTACTCAAACACTGTTGCCATAGCAACGCATCAAACTTTAATATTCGTTTTGGATGCTTTTGAGGCTCTTAGCATGCTCCAAATTGCATGAAACTCGACACACACACCAGTAGTGTCGTCCAGTAGACATGGGCAAAACCGTATAAACGGGCAGGGAGGAGGGCCTCTATAGTGCCAACTTTTGACAAAAGTGGGGGGGGGGTTAGTTTTACCTACAGTCACCAAACTCGGCACATGTAATGTTCTCATCAAGCCGGACAATTGTCTAATTTACACTCATAAGCCCCGACCAACAGGAAGTTTGCTATTTTGGTTTGAATGTGAATTATTTAAAAAAACAGGCTATCAATTTTATACTACTTCTCCTATAGGCTTTATACAATTTACACCAAACATTTTTAACTTGGTGCTAAGACATTGAAGTTGTTAAATTGCAAACGGATGTTGGATATCTCAACGTGCCATGGCGAGGCAACAAATTTATGGCGAGAAAAGGGAAACAGGAAGTGTTATAACTTCTGCATACATTCATTGATTTTGATGAAACTTCGACTATGTGTTCGTTGTACAAGGTTGATCACACGGATGTGACTATTGTGAGTCAAAGTTATAATGCCACCAACTGGCAGCAGGAAGTGTGTCACTTTCAACATACTTTGAGATTACTTATTTTTACCCGATTTACTTCAAACTTCATCAGAATAATGTCAAAACTTGGCAGATGTATCGTGATGAATCGTGATATCTCAAGCACTGTTGCCTTTGCAACACATCAGACTTTAATATTTGTTTTGGATGCTTTTGAGCATGCTTCAAATTGCATGAAACTCGACACACATCAGGATTGTTATCCAGTAGACGTAGGGAGGAGGGGCTCTACAGCGCCACTTTATAGTGCAGTAAATGTGGAGTGAATTTGACATAGTCCTTTGATGTTTAACCATTTTAAATGCCTATTGCCCGCTGTACACAGTTGCCCTGAAGCCACCGGGGTGGCAGTGCCACCGGGCTTGGGCCCGCCATCACTGCTTGCAGCTATATTTTTATATTACACTGTTTGCTAGCCGTGCACTGCAATCTAATTTTTTGGACTTGTTAACTTCTCCACAATGTCGTCTGCCATTTTAAATGCGCAAGCCCTTGAATTAGAATGGATTCTGATTAGCTGTCAGGGTTTTACCGTTCAACACCTGGAAAAAAATAATTCTGAAAGTGATCCCAATGGTATTGTTTCTCTATATCTTTATCGTTATAGCTGTGGTGTGGACAGAACTATTCTTTTATATTTAAAATTTAAACATTTAAATAAAAAAAAAAAATCTAACATTTTTAGAATTATATCTTTATCGTTAGCTTTATAGTTATCGTTCTTGGTGTGAACAGACCTTAAAGTCTGTTTCATTATTAAACTATGAACAGCTAATACTGTTCATAAAAAAAAAATAAAAATAAAAAAAAGAGCATGAGTAGTTACACTTGTTAATATCTCACCATATGTGCTGGAATCTGCTCCATCCTGGCCGCTGGAGTTCCAGGTCGTGGGTAGAACTGGTTGATAAAGAGGCTGGGAAAGCGGTACTGCCTCACAAGTTCCATTGTCTGCTCAAAGTCCTCATCCGTCTCACCTGGGAAGCCACAGATGATGTCTGTGGCAATAGTGATGCCTGGAACCCTACAGGAGACAGACACAAGACATTTATCATTTAATGCCATATTAGCATCAAAGGCTATATTCATGGAAAACTCACAATTAATACAATTTTAAATAATCATAATATAATTTACATTAATTATATACAATAATTTAACATTATTGTAATATATTATATTACAATAATAGCAATGAATTATATAAAATCTTTCAATTTGATAAAAAAATAATAATAATTTTCCAGGAGAAACCTTTGCAAGAATGCCCATTAATGTACTTTCTGAATTAAAATCGATATAATTTCAAGCAGGACATTCCAATAAAATATGATTTACAATCAAGAAAGATGTTAAAAAAAAAAAAAAATTATCACAAAGGCAATTTTGCAATAAAAATACATGGGTACAGAACAACTCTGTCTAATAGCATAACATTGTAATGATGAAATAAACACGAGAAATGTTAAATTAAAAAAAAAAAAAAAACATTTACCACACAAGTAGCATCATGGGGACAATCTTTACAGCATCAACTCAAACAGGTGTGCAAATTTCCGTGAAACAAAAAGCAGTCAATGTAGCGAGTGAATGTGATTGTGTGCGTTCTCACACAGGTCTCAAGAACCTTATTAGCAGCCTCAATAACCATCGACTACTGGCCTCCACTCTGATTAAATTAGGACCTCTGCAAAGAAATTGGTTCATTGATTTCTTTGTGCATGCATTCTCTTATCATTGATCTTTTAACCAACAGGAAACAAAACAACCTGAAAGCTGACTTCTGAGCTTGGTTGACAGGAAGTCCTATGCAGTCTGTACTGGACTCGTTAACATGCATAACTCTCACTTCCACACATATATTTATTTGGTAACACTTTATTTTAGGGTTTTTTAACTAGTTGCGTATGCGTATTATTAGAATATTAGCTGTTTATTAGTACTTATTAAGCACATATCAATGCCTTATTCTGCATGACCTTATTCTACATTCTTAATCCTACCCAATACCTAAACTTAACAACTAACTTACTAACTATTAATAAGCAGTAAATTAGGAGTTTATTAAGGGAAAAGTCGTAGTTAATAGTGAATACATGTTCCCTATACTAAAGTGTTACCATTTATTTCCCCTCTTTGGCTAAGTCCACCATAATGCACATTCTTAATCACATTAGCCTTCTCCTTAAGTTTCTGGCAGATAACCCCCGACCTATTGATATATCTCTAGCATTGGCCTTCATTAATATTTACGAGGACCTGTAGGCAATAATGTGTCTGGCCCTTTCTAAAGGAAGAGTCACTGATGGGCATGGTGCAAAGGGTTTAGGGCATGCCAATATGAATTCTGTTCCTTTTATTTTCCTTCCATTTCTCTTTTGCCTCAGCAAGCCATTCCAAGTGTTATGCAAGGCTTCAGTGCTAAAGGAAATTCACAAAGAACCCATCAGGAGGTGGTTTCAATTTCCTACTCAAGCTCTGCTATTAGCAACAACAAACAGCCAACAAACTACTAGACCCACTTACTGTAAACAGAAACACTTACTTTGAAAGTGAAAAAACAAAATTCCATACCATCATAAAACAGAATGCATAGAGAGATGGCACTGACAAGTTTATTTCAAACTGGACAAAAAAAAAAAAAAAAAAAAAAAGAAATAACTACATAATTTTTGGCTAGACACTCTTCCTGACATGAGACCGTTCAGGCATTCGGTCCATTTGGTTCTGATCAAATGTGCCTTGATGCACTACTGGAACAAGTGCACAGAGCCCATCCTTATAAAATAAACCCGTTAGCTCAGGACATAATTGACCTGAAAATCTCAGGATGACACAGGCAAGTTAGAAGTGCATTAGAGGAACCAGAGGCATCACAACTCCTCATTTTCCAAATTCAAAAAGCCTTGATAGCTCATCAGTGAGCAGTGAGACAACCATGCACTAGAGAGCCAGAGCAATGGACTAGTTTCCTCTAAATCCATTATGTTTCCCAGCTCTTCAGCCTCTCCATCCTTCTGTGGAGAAAAAACAGAGTAAAGAAAAGAAGAAAGCAAATGACAGAATTGGATTCTCTCTAAAGCGAGCAGACTTTCTGCATCTACCATCCCACAATAGTTGCCCTGTGTGTGCTGGCAGATGGAGGCCCTTTGATGCTTTGTTGGCTTGTTGATTTTTGGGCTTATTAGAAAGCATCATTCCCAGGGTCATGGTCACAATTGATGACAGCTCCCGTCCCTCGCATGGGCTCCGTGTAGTCGGGTATAGCCCAGCAAACGCCCCAGATCTGAACTACAAAACACTGACATAAAAGGCAGAGGTCTTGACCTGGAGGGGATCCAGAAAAGCTAATGTTGCAAAGCAGTTAATGAGATGCATTGAAGGAATATAAATGGCAGCGGACACAGGAACAGCTTTCACAATGACAGTCCTAGAAGCTTGAATAGTACATGTTGGCAACAAACATGGCCTTGTTTGTTAATCAGCCACCCAATCAGAAAGGCACACACCAACAAGCAGCTCCTGATTGTTTGGCCATTTGATGTGAACTGTGGTGCCAAAAGAGAATATGGACATTTAATTGGAAAGAAAACAGAGAGACTAGTGGCACATTTATTTTTTATAGTATGTGAGCATTAACAAACTTCTAATGGTGCCTTCACATGCTATCGGAATTATCATAAATACAAGTTTCCAAGGTAAAAACTGCATATGAACGCCCTCTCAAGTCGTGTTTACCACTGGGAAGTTCGGAAATAATTTTGATACCCAAATTCCTGAGATGAGCGTGCCATAAACTTTAAACATAGTGGAGGAGAGAACTACTTTTGTGACAGGTATGATTTATATGTTTTTTTTTCCCACCCACAACAGCTGGATCATCTTGCTTTGTGATTAATGTAGTGCATATACTGTATGTTTCATAACAGTGAAAATGGCTATATTTGACTGAAATTACAGAATCATCAGCAAGCGGAGTATCTCGATAACATCGTGAATGTTTATGGTTGTCAGTGCATGGGACACCAAATATAATTTTGGTTTTAATAAGTTTTCCCAATAAATAGGCAAGAATAAACCAGGTGTCCTCCATGACTTCTGCTCATTCCGACAACAAAGCACTTGAATGCAAAAAGCTCGTAAATCAAGCTGGGAAATATCAAATTTCCGATAACACGTGAAGGCAGCATAAATGTCCAAAGGCCACACAAAACAACTAAGTACACAAATAATGACACATTTCTCAAGAAGCAGAAATGCCACAGAGCAACCCTAGTTCCAGCTGAATAAAATGAAAAGAAACAGGAGACCTGAGACTCCCTCCAGCTCTGCTAGAGAATGGACAGTAATATGATCTTCATGAAGCTTGAAGAGGTCCCACTGTATGTTTTGGGGTCAAAGTTTGGTGGATGGTTAAAACAATCTCATGCCAGAACCTTTTGGCCCCTGTTCAGGTGGTGGATCCAATTACTGTTTGGCACAAAACTGGAAGATGCAATGTGCTGAGCTCATCCTCATGGGTGGAGTGCTCATTCTCCTGGGTTGATGGCAGGTCTTGCAAGTATAGATCAAGGAAGTGTCCTCAAGAACACTGCATGATTATCCCTATTAATACACCAATATCTTCCCACTGAACAGTTTATGCTTAACAGCAGTATGTACCCACATTGGGTTTATGTATTAAGGATGCTGTGGTGGAGAGGAATACCGAGCAGGTTAGTTGGACCACTGTGCACTTGAGGATTGTAGATGGGACTATTTCATACTCTAATGATCTCCAGCTGGGGCCACTGCAGCAGATTCCTCTCAGAAAGTTAATGCGAGTTAATAGTTGCAATCAGACCTATCAAAGGATGACCTGCCCATGTCACTCTTGACAAAGTGACATATCAAGTACTTCATATTTTGCATGCAGCAACTAAGGAATGCTTAAAAAAATATGAAAACAATAAATGCAAATCAGCCAGGATTATCCTGATGAGGGCATTTAATATAGTTCAGTCTTCACTTTTTAAATTCTACATATTCAAAAAAAAAAAAAAAAAAATTCTAGTGTAGTGTAAGGCTTTTGAGTGTTTGGGCAGAGACCTTGAATAAATCCAGATCTTTGTGTTGTCTTACAGTCAAATATGTAACATGCTCAGAAAATCCATAAGAGCTTCATGTTAGATTGAGCCAAGACATGGGAACTGGACTTGAGCAGAGCTGAAAATTGATATACCTGTCGTATTTAAATAAATTAATTCATTCCACTGAACAGAAAAGACATAAGAGATCCTTCCAGTAAGTTCCCTTCAGGTAATGTGTGATGAGACCAGGCTCATCTAAGAGCATACAATAGAATTCCACATTCAAACACACACTTCATGCTCCAGCTCCAGCTCACGCCACTTTTCACCTCCTGTGTTTACACATTATTCTTAGCTGCACTTAAAATCACTGCAGAACGTTTCCTAGCAGGGCTTAAATCCATTTAATTAAAACCTACTGGATATCGTCAAACTTTGAATTAGATTGGCAAGTGTGGGGATGGAAGGGCTTATGAGAGGAATTCACTCTCTGTAGTGAATTATTCTAACTTCTTTGTTTGCGGAGGCTCTGTAGGTGTGGGGCGGCGTAATACCCTTCTATGGATGTGAGGCTGCTTTCAGTGGTGTGTATTTACACAACAGATATACGAGAGCGCTCGGGATAAAATGAAGGCGCAAACAACGGGACAACTCGGCTAAAATAAAAGGAGCAGGGATAAAAGGAGACATGGCAATCTGTGAAGGTAAACATTTATTCATTCATCCAGTATAGGAGGACCCCACTACCCATCTATGGGCTGCCAGCATCCTGCGTCTCTGCCCAGCTAGAGCGGAGAGGGCCAGGCTGAAGTGGAAATGTGGAGCCCACCGGCACTGCTGTGGGTGGAGGAGGAAGCATGCAGCAGTAACCAAACGTCATGTTAAACTGTAAGCCTTTTGAAAAGCCTTTTCAGAGATGAAAATAATAATGGAAATGTGGCATTCACAGAAATTAAACCATTTTGGTCTCTTGTAAATGGAGTGATTATGTAAGATTGAGGTGTAGTGAGAGCACATACAGATCCTTTGGTTAGTGCATCTCATTTATTATTTGCATGAAGGTTCTCTACATTATTCTAGCTGATTCCTGAACAATGTTCTACCACATCAACACTAATCAGACAAACATGGAGGAGATCGAACAGATTTTAACTATTGCCAGTCAACAGCTCAAATGAACACCAACACCAGTTTCTGTCACATTCCCCTTTCACATTCTACACTATTATAAGCTGAAAAACTGCACGAAGTAAGTTAATCTGCTAATAGCATGCATATTCATTCATAAAGTAAGGTCTGAGAATTTGAGGATTTCTTTTGTCTTTCTATTCCACGTTCAATCCACAGTACATGTTTTTTTGATCTGACAGAGAAACAACAGAATTATACTAAATATTCAGATCATTCACAAAGTTTATAAGATACACAGACAGAAACTGTCAGCAGTGCAGAAGTAACTCCAGGATCTCCTGCCACCTGAAGGGTCAGATATGACATATCACTTGGATAAAACAGGCCAGCGTTTACCTTTAAGTATAGATGTTTTGTATTTGAACATCTCCCTGCTGAAGGACTTTTAGTTAAAATCAGAATTCAGCTCACTGCATATCCATGATCATGAACATTAGATGAAACGCTGAACATACATCATTCTCAGAGACTGAACGAGAGCATCCATTGCAGCTGATGTAAAGGTATGATGTTTTGATAGATTATGAATTATCTATTTCTTTCTGCTTATCACAAAAGTACAGTCAGTTTAGCAGTGATGTGGAGTAACCAATTAAAGGCATGAAAATTACTAAAAATACAAAATACATTTTTCAGTGTTGACCGTAGCCAGCCAATTCATAATTCCTAAATGGTATAGGAATTAGATGGTATAGATAGGATATCAATCAAATTGTATACAACTTTTTGGTCTGAGTTAGGCCCGCTAATGTTGGATATGATAAATGTTTCAGTTACTCAAGGTTCATTTCACTCATCTATTAATACAGCTATTATTTCTCTTCTCTTAAAGAAAGACAAAGATCTGACTTCCTGTTCTAGCTATCAGCCACTTTCTCTGACAGGGATGGATGTTAAATTGTATGCTAAAGTGCTGGCCAGGCGTTTAGAGAGATTTATGGGTAGGTTAATTTATTATGACCTGTATGAGTTTCTTTTTTTTTCTGTTGAACACAAAAGAAGATATTTTAAAGAATGTTGGTAACCAGACAGTTGATGGACCCCACTGACTTCCAGAGTATTTTTTTTCCTACTATGGAAGTCAGTGGGGTCAATCAACTCTTTGATTACCAACATTCTTCAAAACATCTTTTTTTGTGTTCAACAGAAGAAAGAAACTCATACAGGTTTCTAACAACTTGAGGTTGAGTAAATTATGACAAAATGGGTGAACTATCCCTTTAAACAGTCTCGTCTCGTCTCCCTACTTCTTTTGATGCTTGTATATCGATGATTAAAATCGAATGTTCTCCCATGTATTAATTTCTTTTCATCTATGATTCCTCTTTCTCCACCTGCTGGCTACTGGAACAAACTTGATGCATGTGTTTCTCGTTATATATGGGATAAGAAATGTCCTCAAATCAAGCTGACTACCTTACAGCGTTGCAGATTACTGTCTTTACCAAATTTTAGACTGTACGCTCAAGCCTTTACCCTCCGCCCTTTATCAGTCTGGTTTAAACCTGATGCTTCTGTGTCATGGAGAGCAATTGAGGAATCTTTAGTCTATCCCTATGAACTGAAGCATCTTGTTTTTTCAGGGGCTCCACTTAGGCAGTGTAAATCTCGGTTTGGTTGTAACTCATCTCCTCTCTACATAGAGGGAAGGCGAAAAGAAAACACAACAAGTTACAATCTGGCATAGGCATTCACCTATTTTCCATAATAATAATCTTTTGTCAGGCAATGTCCCATTTCACTGTCCGCAACGGACTCACAACAAATTAAACAAATACAAATAAAATCATTTCAGAACATTAAAGCCCAATATAATTTATATAATTAGATCGGCCCTTTGGGCATATGGGATGCCTTTGGAATCTCATTTACCTATTTACCCACTGCACAAACTAATCCTTCCTTCTAAGAAATCTCCTTCTTCTGTTTCAGTTGTTTATCGGTCTCTACTTGAGCATTCACACAAACCCTTATCTATTACAACTGTTTGGGCCAAGGGTCTTAATGAGGATGTGCATGTTTTATTTTTGGATAAGGTATGGGGGATGTTTAAGCTGTCTTCAAAGAACTCCAATCATCAAATGATACACTAGAAATTACTATATAAGGTTTACTTGACTCCTATGAAACATTTCTATACAAATATATCCTAAGACAAAATAATAATTTACAATTTAATAATTCTACGTACGTATTTATTTTTAAAGTTAAATGGGGTTGTATATTTATGAGCCCAACTGCACGTGCTCTATATTTTTCAAGTTCTAAGCAGTCACCTTAATTGAGATTACTTCATTCATGCATTCATTTTACTCCATAAAATTAAATTGGATCCAGGAATTAAATTGTAAATTATATAATTAGAGAGTTGTGCACTTATAAATTGATAAATAAAAGTAGTTAACTACTTATTTAAAAGAGCACATTGACTATAGTTTTTACCTGATGAGTAGCTTTTAAAAACTTTTTATATGAGAGAATCTTCCTGCCACTGCTTTGAGTTCAATACTGTCTATTGTATGAACATAACACAAACACATTAGAATAACATGGCTTAAAGCTTCGACAAATAACAAACCATCCATTCACCCTCAGACACAAATCTTCCACCTCTTCCCTCCAAATGCTACTGATGAGAGATCAATTACAGTGAAGTGTCAGTGAGGAGCTGGGCCAACCTCATAATTTAGTCATCTATGAAGTGTTCCCAGACAGTAGATTGATCCAATCACTCCCTGGGTATATGCTATTCATTCAAGTGAGAGCAGGACACATGAAAGAATGAGGACACCGTTTGGCGGTGGACATTTGGATTTGTGCACAATCTATAATTTCATATTAGCACAATACATACATACACACTTCCTCAGAGCACTGACGGCTTTCACGTGCCTCTCTACAGAGATCCATCAATAACTATCATTGTGAGCCCTCCACTTCACCATACATTTAGTGTGTCCACAAACCCACTAATGCAAGGATGATTCCTAAATCTTAAGTTCGATTTTTTTAGTCTATGCTGCTTTTTGTTGATGCGTGAACAAAACTTTATTAAACATTTATAGTGCCTCATCCAATAATCGCAATAAGCTTAGTGCTTTCTTACATTTAATATGACAGTCTCACCTTTCTAATTCTGTCGTTTTTGTCACGAAATTCAAACAACAGTTGTCTTTATGGCATTCTTTAATACAGTGTGACATCACCTCGGTTCAAGCAGCCACACATATCAAGTGCACATAAATCAATCATTCTGAGTTGGTTCAGGCAGGCCTTGTAGTCAAGTTCCGCTATCAGCTGATTCGCAAATTCCAACCCCACCCATATCAGCTGATCCGATTTCTATGGACTCAATTGTCAACTCTAGAATAAGGCGCATTACTTAAACGCAGGCTAAGATTGACTGGAGGGGTCTTTGCATGGATTGACATAACATTGCAAGGGGCAGTGATATGCCAAGTAGTAATGCATTAATGTTAATGTTAAAGCTGATGCTTGCTCAATAGTATCTGCATTAGAGCACCCTCACTAAATTCTGGATTCCAGAACGGGGCTTGGCATTCACGTCTAAACCTTTTCTTTTAAGCTACGAATTATCAAACAAAGCCTTGTTTGTTTTAAGAAGGTTGTTTACAGTTTTGCATAGAGGAGTAAAAAACAAGCATATAGCAGTAGTGCTACATATTAAGTTTATGCAGCAGCAGCAAGCCATTTACGTAAAAAATTACTGCGACTAAGCATAGTGGACATGAAAGATGTTTGGTGATGAGCTTTCTCACGTATAGACATTTACCGGGGCTCAACTATTTTCAATGCCTTTTCCCAATGGGCTGATATTTCCATGTGTTTCGGGCTGGTTTCAGCTGAATGAGTGTTAGATGCATGCTATCATCTGTCCAAATGACCTTCACATTTACAAATAGGGATATAGAGGGTCTGTTGCTTTGTTTTAATGGTCAGTGGTTTGCTAGTGTATGGCAATGAGCTGCTATCTGTGCCTGCTAACACCTTATCACCCGTTCTGTTGTAATTTAATCCCATTGTGATAGCTGTATTCTGTGGGGTAAACACTAGTCTAGAAACATTGTTCTTTGCAACAATGAGGAAACGTTCATATTAATAAGGGACTCTCTTCAGTCCAGATTACAGATTTGAAGTTGCCTTATTGGTTCAGTTATGGTTAAACTCATATTTCAGGCTACTCACATTCCATGCTTAAACAACCAATTGCTGCTCCTCTGTCTCGGTTTGAATTTCAGAAATTGTGTGTCTAGAGGCAATGCCATCACCCTGGTCTGCCCCCCTTTCAGCCAAGCTGTACTAGACTAGATATGACCCTTCAATATTATTTGCACTCTGCAGCTCACAACATGCGTAGTCATCTAGCCAAATCTACATTTAAAAAATGTATGTCTGCTTGGTCTCAATTCAGTTCTTCTGGGCCACCTTCTCCATAGCTATACTGCCTTCAACCAGAAGTCTGGTCACCTGCGCTGCCTGGATCCATCCACAATCAGTGTAATAGAAAATCCATCTACTTGTTTCCTGCAAACAGGCTTTAAAGAGAGAAACGTCAAGTCAATGATCAGCTTTTCTCTTTTGCTCACAGTTCTCTCAGAGGTGGAGCGTTTTCTACGCTCACAGTTCTCTCAGAGGTGGAACGTTTTCCACACGCACAGATTCTTTTAATCTGTCACATGACCTCACAATTTCTGATGTATCAAATTATTCGCACCACTTCATATTTCTAAAGCACTCTAAAACTGATAGGAACAGGGAAGGAATAGTCGTTTTAATCTCTGAATCTAACTCTGCTTTTATCCTCTGTCATCTATATTGGGCTACCTGAGGAGCCGTTCACAAGCTGGTCAGCAGGACACATTATTTGCCACGGAGGAGGAAAAACCCATGTCCAGGGCCTGGTTTGCTTCCCACGCCCTCTCTGCAATGCTACGAGCTTCCCCAGAGCTTCCTTCAATTCACTGTGCTACGTGCTGCTACAACTGCAGCTTCCTCCACTCCTGTCTCTACACTGAAGGCCATGGGGCGATGGTCTTCAGCTGCTTATAAACGTTACCTCCGGCCGATGCTCGAGCCATCCTTGAGAAAGTAAATGAATGCTGCTCCCTGATCCATGGCTTGAAAATACATATTATGGCTTCAATAGCTGTTGGGCCTATTTACATTTAAATGCTGCAAATTTGACCGCAGATGCGCAATGACCCTGCATGTGCTTGGTGTCCACTGGCAAGGAGCAGAGCGAGCGTTTTCAATTAAATTCTTTGAAGTTGAGCATGAAGTCCAGAGTGCTGCTCTCCCAGTTAAAAAATGAGAGGTTATCCTCAGAAGCTGCTGCTGTTCCCGGTCTTAGCTTTCATGGAGCTCTTGAAAAGGACGGGGAATTTAGAACAGAGCCATACCACCAAATGTAACTTTAGCAAAATATGCCAATAAAAAACTGACTAAAGTTTGTCTCTTGTAATTTTTGACTTAAGTGGTCCTGACTGAAATGATAATCATCTCTTCCTTAGCACAAAATAAACATGAATGAACATCAGAAGATATGTTGAAAGATACAGTATGATTACTCAAATGTCTCATGTAATCACTCAATGTTACATATAAGTCAGGAAAGCCATTAAATGACCATAAACTCATTAGTTACCCATAAAAAAATATCTCTAGAGATGAGAATTTTGATAAATATATGCACTAGATTACATACTCATTATATTTTTTACTTAACTGTTAGTAATGTCTTCATTAACACTAAGGGGTCGGCGGTCGCACCGGCGATACCACCTCATTTTTTTCTTACCAGTGTGAAAGACTCAAAATACTTGAAACAGTTTTGTACATAAAATAAGAGTTATACATCTTTCAAAACTGTGAAATGTCTTCTTTAATTTGTGTACACTCACAGTAAAAACAAAATGTTGTGCTTTTTGCGAAATAAAGAAAATTATCATGATGCACGATCTGTTGTCTCTCTCTGAATAAAGTCCATTCTGATAGTGCTCAGAAAATGATCTGTAATTTTGAGAATACTTATCACAAACATGACATATGTCTAAAGAAAGTTGAAATGTCAGGTTTTAAATAATGTTAAATGCAAGTCAAAAACAAATATTCTCTGTTTATGTAATATGTTTAAAAAGAGAGAGATGTCAGTCGTTTGTGAGTCACCTCATTATCCGTTAATGTGGCCATGCCCACGGAGAGCGTGCAGCATTCAAACGCAAATTCTGATGCAATCCATGCAAAGAGTCAACAACGCCCTTATCAGCTGGAAAAAATGCATCAATCTTAGTCAGATTCATGTGCTTTTCATCTTTTTGAGATGAGGAATAATTCTAAAAGTATTTACCTCAGAGGAAGAACGTGAATGATTTTAATTTCATTTCGAGGATTAACTTGATCAAGCCGAGGATTGTGGCCGAGGAGTTCTTTATTCTAATCGTGATAGACTAGTGTCTGTGAATATTAAACCGCAAAAAGACTTTAAATATGAATCCTGCATGTTCTGTGTGTCTCTGTGTGAATGAATGGGGCAGACGCATGGTTTCATTTAGGCTACTACACACAACTTACATCAGTAAACATGACTTATTGGCTTTTCCCAAACTATACTGCTATACTGCGATGAGTGAAATTGACTGAAATACGTAATAAATACTGAAATAAAATGTGTTTAATACATTGTGAGCAATGTATTAAACTGCATAAACACATTTATAGGCTCTATAATATAACAAATATAATACATAAAATTATAAGGTTTTAGAATTAATTTTACATATATTTTATAGTTTTATAATTAATACATACAATTAATACAATAGTTGGTATGATCCTGTTATCAGCATGCTCACAGTTGTTTTTTTTATTTTATCTCACAGATTTGAGAATCATCGTGGCCAGATATTGGCCCACATTAGACTGCATGAATATGATGGTGAGATCACTGACTGGAAGCAGGAAAGTTTTTTTTTTTTTTTTGGTGTGTATAAACACCAAACACCTTAGAATGCCAGGTAATGTTCACTATATGTTTGAACATGATTTTTTTCCAGGTATAACTGTGTACTCAAAATGTGCCACTGACTCATTTATATTCTTAACTATATTCTAAATAAACTACAAAATAAACTACCTGACTGAGGCTCATTATGCAGGTCATTGTCTCCTCAGGTGTGAATCACAGCATTATTCAAGATTATTCACGCCTCCATGCATACTGTCTTTCTAAACAAAAAGCGTCTTACAAAATTTAAATCAATATATTGTTTTATGTGAATGCATAGGCAGGATGATTTTCACATCACTTTGAAGCAAAAAATTCTAGACTTCTACATTCAGTACCCAGAAGTCTTGTGGACACACATTTAGTATTTGTTTTTTTGGCCTTATTTCAGTGATTTAAATTTTTGGGTTTTTTTCAATAACCATGCATAAACGTTATTCTCTCAAAAATACAAACATGTACATACATGTTGCTCACATATTATGGTAGCCTAGTTTGTGCTGAATACAGTGTAATGACACTTTTGCCATTAATATGTTTATAAGCAACTGAAAAAAAGCACAAATGTCAGGGCATGTCAAAACTTCTCCAGTGCCCCAAAAACCCTCAGACCCAAGAAGGTTAATGTATGTTTGAATAAATATGTCAGGAAAACAGTTAATACAACAAGTTATTACAGACATCATTTGTAATTCAAAACACAGAAATGAAAAATTAATCTTGGTGCATCACTACAAATCATGAAATTAATTAAAACTAATATTCTCTAATTTACAGCTGTTAGACCTTTTATTGAGAGGTGTGTGCCTTTCTAAATCATACCCATTCAATTTAATTTGTTAACTCCACTCAAAGTGTAGTAACATCTACACATGAAATTGGAATGCTCCTGATCTTAATTTGAAGTGTCCCGGAAAAGGGTACAGATATTTATGCATATTTATCATTTCAGTTTATTTATTTATTTTTTATAAATGTACAAAGTTATCACAAATATGTTTTTTTTTGCTTTGTCATTATGGTATATGGAGTGTAAATTGATGTGGAAAAAAGTCATTTAAAGCAGTTTAGCACACGTCTGCAACATGAAGGGGTTTGAATACGTTCGCAAGGCGTATATATAAAACTTTTAATTAAGTATAAAAGAGCCATTTGCAGTTTCGTTTTTCAGCCAAGTGCAAGTTCCTTCTAAGGTTTTGGCTACCTTAGAAGGAAGCAGAATTATGCCGCCACTTTTCAGAGTAGCATTCACATCCACAATGTTTTAAAATGTTGTTAAAAATGTGAGGAAGGCAGATCAATAGGTTTTGGGACAGAGCATACTATTTAGGAAAAAAGAGAACAGGCCAGATTCAAAACCTAAATGAAAATGTGTGTGAGGCTTCAAACTGATTATTTTAAAATAGATCTGCACAAAAGTCAGAAATCAGACTGCATCAGCTTAATTAAAATCACTTAGTCCTGAGAAACACCAACATAATACATTCAAATGTAATCACACAGATATGATTAAAGTCATGTGACAGGCACATAGACATTCATTCTCCATTAATGACTGCTGCCTTTATATGTGGATTGAAGGGAATCTCTGGTTAACTGTAATGACGTACTCTGGTTAACTGTAATGAAGTGTTTCGTTCACCTACTTGCGTAGAGTTTGTTTTAAAATACTGACCTTAAAGTGTCGATGTTGGCAGATCACTACAGTATGTTTGGGACAAAGCTCTAGTGTTTTATTGTGTACTTGAAAAGACACAAGAGGTCGATCCCACTCCAATCCAGATGTGAAAAATCATATAGATTCATATACATTCAACGTGGAACGCACCCAAATCAGACACTTTACTTTTTTTTCCCCTCTCTCTATTAATTGATGTGCTGCTGTTTGCACACAAGCACAAATACACCGCCATCACCACCTAAACAAGAGCTCCAAACATGTGGACTTCAGGGACACAATAGCTGTCAAACACTGGGCCGTACAGCAGCTGGCCTGTTCTGAAACTCATATTTGTGTTTAAATTACACCTCTCTATGTCCGTCAGCAGTGTGTGTGGACTGTGAATGCAGTCAGAGATGAGGATAGATGGATCTTCAGATAGATGGTGCTTCAGGGGACTGTATCTGGGAGTGAGAAAGGTCAGTTCAGAAAACACATGGATCATCTACTGCAGAGACTGACCACAAAAACCCTCTCGACCTGTCCTGACTCCTGCTCTCATTCTCTAGCTCCACTCGTCTCTGTGTTGGGATACAACCAGACAAAACACTGTATCACACTGCGTCACACACACACTCCTAAACATCTCTCTCTCTCTCAAGTCCAATTCAAGTCCAATTCAACACAAGTTAATTCAAGTTCAATAAGATGATATTAAAGATAAATGCTAGATAAATACTGCCCTGATGCATCTGATGGTCCTGTATAAACTGTATAACCACACTCAAACACTTAAAATTTGTTACATGGTGAGCGAAATGAAGGTTTCTGAAGCAGCACTGCTCTCTGTGGGTCACACAGGTTCAGGCTGTATGAACAACATCAAGAGGGACGTCTGCGCGAGCGTGTGGTTTGTTCACCCCTCACAGGGCGGGCAGGGTTTCTAATTAAAGGAACATATTGAGCTGTCTCTGCGCATTACCTGCTGGCCTCATGCACACCAGCTGCGCTGAGCTCTCATGGCCTTTCACTCTCACGGTCTCTTCTGTGGTTTCACTCAACACTTGTTTTAAACTTATGGAAAGTGACCTTTGCTGGTTTTCACACACTTCTTAGAATACATGCATGTCATGTTTGTTCTTTATTTTTAAACGCCTCTCCAGTGGTCCAGGGTCACGTTCTCAAGTCTCAAAATAAAAATGATAATTGTCGTCCTGTCAAGAGAAACATCTCTTTAAAGCTTGCTTGAGAGCGCACGTTTTTATCAGGCCTGAAATTCACAGCGACTGGGTTTCATGCTTAGACTCACAGCCGAAGCAGCAGTAAACTCCCTCAAAAGAGCGGGATCAAAGTGTCTGAGTTAGGAGAAGAAAATTGAGGTATTCAAGCCAGGCAGCCATCAATAAAGAATAACAGAAGCAGAATAGATAACCGCTGCCTGCAAAAGAGAAAAAAATAAAATAAAATTTTTATTAAATATTGTTTATTAAATATTAAATATTGCCATTGCACTTCTACATTGGGCTTAGGCTCTTTTTCCTCTCATTTATAGGTGCTGGATTTATTTATTTTTTTTGGCTTCCTGCCTTAAGGCGTCTTCCAAGCTTCCCCTCAAGACCTGATGTCCTGTGAAAACAGCATGATGAGTGCTGAACATTATAGACATGTTAAGTACACACATATGGGTTCCTTTCTGATAAGAATTGTACTGCAGTGTATTTCACTTTCAAAGTCAAGAAACAGTGGTCTAAAGCTCATAAAATTCCAGTGTAAGTATATCCAGATCGTAAAGCCTCCTTTAGTACACAGGGAGCAGGGAGAACAAACATGAGAAGAGTGGTGACACGGCAAAGTCACTATCATGTCAGCAGTGGACTTTCTTTTTCATGAGCATGCAGTGCACTAGAAACAAATCTACTCAATGAGTTTTTCTTATTTTAAAATATCTAAAAATCATTGAACCAAGATAAACATACTTGTGGGGCAATGCTGCATAAGGTATTGTTGTCAAGTTAAGCTCTTTATACAATGCTGCTTGTTTAAAAGCAGATAAACAGGAAAATAATGATTCAGTGATGTAAACAGAATTCAATTCAATTAAAAAGACAGCAGTGTACAATCATTATTCAGTGGTAAATCAGTTTGGTTCATAACTGTGTAAAGTTCACCAATTATGAAATGAGTCTATTAGTGTGTTTAATGTTGTATTTTCCAGAAAGACTATGTAGATGTAAAGGGCGGACTCATGATTGTGTGCGCACATAGTAATAATAATAATAATAATAATAATAATAATAAATATAGCTTCAAGCAGCGATATGGGGCCAAGCCTCTGAAGGGACTGTAATGGGCCCAATGCGGAGCAGGAAGAGCAAAAACAGCAGAAATTGAATGTACAAAATAGCTGGTTCAGGAGTACAGGTGACAATGAACTCAAAATGAGCAGAAGTTCAGATGAGAATGAAGACAGAAAGAACAAAAACACAGGTCTAATCCAAGAGGAATAAAGATTAGTACGCTTACCCGGATAATAAAGGAATTAAAATGAAACATTACAATTTTATAAAGCTGCCCCACATGGGACTTGAACCCACAATCTCTGAATCAGGTGTCTATCAATCATCTCGTTGTGCCACTGGGCTGGGACATATTCACACACCTGCCGAAGTACAGTAGTTCAAATGAGAATTAACTCAAAATGAAGAATTTTTATAAAAAATGCACTGCATGTTATATTTAATAATTTCAGTTTATTTAATTCTCAGAAAGACTCAGAATCAGCTTTTACAAAATAACCATTTAACATTAAGCTAACTAGCATAAGGACACAAACACAGGCAGGGTCAACTTTAGAGAGATACTTCCCAGGAACGATAGAGAAAATCAAAAATCAAAAGTCCAAAGATTATCTGAGCCGATTTTGGACAAAATTTGGACAATTACTATTCATGACTATCTCTACAATTGTGCCAAATTTCTTCATTTTCTCATGTTCCGTTGATAGGGCTGCCATAGACTCCCATTCGGGAGGAATAACAATAAGAAGAAAACTAACAATTACAATTGGGGCTACAGCCTCTTCGGAGGTTGGTCCCTAATAATTTTTTTTTTTTTTTTTGAGGAAGCAAAGGTCACTGACTAAATGTGAGACATGGCAAAGAGTTAAGTAATGAAGTTTTTTCTTCAAGGACATATAGAAATATCAGCATTAAGTCTCTTCTCTGCAGCCAGTGTATCTGTACAGTATGTGCATTCACATGCGTCTCTCTCTCTCTCAAGCTACAGCCTTTAAATGCAACAGAGAGATAAAGTATTTCCAAAAGGTCAAAACAAGTCATTTAGATTAAAAATGTGCTAAAGCTCAGACAACTGTTTCTTAGGGAAGCAATGTGCTCAAAACATCCGTCTTAGATGAGCAGCTCAAATGATTTCCAGTGCAGAGGTCACAATCAGCCCACTAAATAATTAACTGCTCAAAGCAATCAGTTTACAATTTCAAAAAAACCCAGGAGCTTGATGTCTCAATGGTGCTCTGTGCATGCTTCATTAGTCCAGCCAGAGGAGGATAATGGGGGCAGCTCAGCTATGGGGGGAGTGGGACGATGGAGTCGCAATATATACTTTCAATTAGCTGCTGTGAGAGCTGGGTATAAACCGCTTGCTATCACTGCGTTTACCCTGGACATCTCCCCCCACAAAGCAGCAAGTGACCGCTGCTGATCAATCATGTGGAAAATCGAGTCTTCTTGATCTCTTTATTTAAATTTCATTCTGCTTTATGGGGGATAATGATGCTGCTCACCAGAGGACACAGGATATAGTGGATGACAGTGAGGATCACTGGAGACCGTACAGGAAGTTAACACTGATTGGATGGACTGAGTGTGTGTTTGATACAAACAGATCAGACAGTGTGTCTCTCAAAGCACAGAGTAAATGTGAGTCCACTGTTAGAAAACACTTTGTTATTTTGATGTTTTGAATGTTTTACTAGACATTGATGCTACATAAATACGACTACGAATATCATCCGCATCACCACACGATTCCCATCAGCCTGATTGAAAAGCTGATCTATTTCTCATAACGCCTGACAAAAACTGTCCATTTACACACACACTCTGATCGGCGGACTGGGTCCGATCAGAATACCTGATCTCCAGCATGACCTGAGGAGCATCTTGCTGTCTGTGCTACTCATTTACATGACTTACACACCCAGTAAATAACAGCAGTGGATTCTCACTCAAATGTGAAACCCATCACACTTAAGCTGTGAAAGAAATTATAACAGTAAACTGACAATCTGCCATCTGGGACATTTGAGAAATCAGAGGGTTCATCTGAAGGCCTTTGAACATGGCCACTTCTTAATACTAAGAAGTGTGCAAACGCAAAGTTGAATGTATCCTTCGAGATCCAGTTTCCATGCTGAGGTACCATGTAACTGACACACACCACCTGTTGCTGGAGGCCTTTTTGGCTCATTTGTCGCATTAGAAAAACACTGTTGTTCCCTAAATGGATTTAACACTGCTAAGCACACAAACGTACCTATTATTAGAGAAGCCGTTGACACACCTGAACACACATGTAAAAGTGTGCACGTTCTCACACATTCACACAGCGCATTGAAAAGTGAAGCCAGAGAGGCTCTAATCCTCTGAGAGGCCGAGGGCAAAACGACAGTCTCTCGTCACTCACACTCATCAACACGTCGCTGGAGATCCAACAGTCTCATCCGGTGTCTCATTCCTCTTCAAATGAGGTATGTGCTCGTTTCTTCATTCTCTGCTGTGAAGGTGCATCACATTCGATTCCTCCATGACTTAATGAGCTCCCAAGTGCTCATGAAAAGAGATCCAGGTTCAAAATGTCTCTCTCACTCAAACTTCATTCTCTAATGTCAATGTTTTAAAACTGGGGTGAGGTTTGAACACACACCTTGAAGGCACAAATTTCTCACTCTCTGAATAAAGCTTTTCACTGTGTAACTGAGAAAGTTAGACATCACCATAAAAGTTGTGGAACATTTTACCTTATAATAACTGGAAAAATGGTTTCCGCTGTCACTTAGTTCTCGTGCTGTGACATAGGCGAAACTTGCATTTTTTAACTTGCCATGAATAAGTTTGTCTTACTACAACTGCAGACAACAGGTAACAGCACAAGCAGCCTGCATACTAAGCGTCACTCATTAGATCCAGTCAGATTCTCTGAATTAATACACAGCCTGAGTCTGGACGCACTGGTTTGACCAGTCTGCCTGAAATCAAAGGCATGCGGGTGTTGCGCTGATACAGTGAGGAAGAACAACAAACAAATAACACTTAGGCACTTAGTAGCATGCATACTAGTCATCCATGAGCACAACTGGATATTGTGTTCAATTTCCTGAGGTCGGGTCGGGTATGTGCACACTAGGGGTGGCACGGTTCACAAAACCCACAGTTCGGTTTGTATCACGGTTTTAGGGTCACGGTTTTCGGTTCTGTACGGTTCTTGTTGTTATTTTTTCTTTTAATCTTTAACACTCCAGAACTTTCCTTCAACATATGATATATACATTATTGGCTTAATTATCCACAATTTAGGATACAGTATTAACATTTTTGTAATGTAATCATGCACTAACTGAATTTGACTTGACTTTAAGCACATTATTGGGACCATCTCTGAGTAAAAGCTAGGTGAGATTTTGATACAGCAAGAGAGAAGACATTGATGATGACATGCTTTTCGTTTATTTGGCAAAAAAAAGGGGGAATGTGTATTGTTATCTCTACAGGAACTAAGATTGAAGACAAAGATTGAAATTAACTTGCATTTATCAAACTGCCAACTTCAGTGTAGCTCTTACAAAAAAATATATATATATATATTTTAAAAGAAAAAGAGAGGAACTCTTAAAGCTCTGTCTTTTAAACAAGTCAAAATACTTTAAACATAAATATATAATATAATGTAATAACATAATATAATGAGGCTATAACAATAGCAAAGGCCATAATCATAAAGTCAAGCATAAGTTTAACCATCTTAACACAAAAACAGTATAAACAATGCTTCTATTCCCTGAGAGTGAGGATATTTCTTTCACTTGAAATTAAAGTGCAGTATTTGGAAACTAGAGATTTAAGTGCCACTGTATATATTTAAATATTAAAAACAAAAATGCTGGCTATCAAAAGTTGCAAAGTTGCAGTTGTTTCCTAACCGTCTCTCTCCTGTTTGTGCTTAGACACATTGGCGTGATGTCTTCTCAAATGAACGGTCATATTAGAAGTGTTTCCATTAGCATATTGAATGCATTTTGCACAATGCTTGCACACAGTCGCAGTTCTATCTACTGTTGTTTTATTTCCGTTGTCATTGTAAGTAGCATGAAATCCAAAATGTTCCCACACACCGGATTTGAACGACGCGGACGCACCCGCCAACTCCGGGCAGCCTTCATTATCTCCTCCACTTGCCATTTCTGCAGCACTCCTTACTCCACTTTTACTGTCTATATGTATGTTCGCGCGAAACTGTCTGAGCACAGGGCTACATTGCGCATGCGTTGAACCGTGCGACGCACACTCGAACCGAACCGAGACAAGCGAACCGAATGGTTCTGGTGTTTTTTCATGTACTGTGCCACCCCTAGTGCACACTGATGACTTTTGGATGGATAGATATTGTGAGATCAAGACTACACACATTTCACACACGTTCACTCTTCAGTCATTCATGTAGTGGAATTATTTGAAAGCTTTACTTGAAAGACTTATTTTTTATATATTAAGCAACAGAAAAACTAAAATCAAAAGCACAAGCCTTCTGATTTCTTTCAAGCAGTCCTGGCTGCTCACACAAGGCACGTGGCGAGTGCAAGAGACACCAGCAGCCTTTCACCAGTCCGGTTCAGCACAGTTGGCCTAGCAGATGGCCTGTCAATAGAGGGCTTCAAGGGAGATGGGTCATCCCAACCACAGATGAGCCATGGGGTGTAGAGAGCTAGAGGAGCAGAGCCGTAATGGCACAGGTGGAGAGTGTCCTACTAGAGTCTGTCTGGCGTGCGTTCCAGACAGTATGTGCCATTTTATGCTGATTTATCATCAGTCTGGTGTGAATATATCAAGAGAAGGAGAACACACAGGAATGATCTCTAGTCAGGAGATAGGGACAACTTCCAGTAACACCTTGGCATGCCCAGTCCTGCAGGTGGTGAGTTGGTGGAGCAGGTAAAAGACTATTGGCATAGCCATTCCACCATCTGGAGGAGTCAGACCCTCAGTGGGCCTCAGAAGAGCAAACACAGCCAGAAGAACCATCTCAAGAGTGATCCGCTCTGCACACTGCCTGAAGTAACGATGAAGATGTGATGCACTGGAGATCTGTGACAGCGGTCCGTAAACATCACCAAAACAACAGCAGGGAATCTGAGTTTTCATTCTTCAGAGGCAGGAGGTTTTTAGGTCAAAGACCTGGTAAGGTCCAGCTTGAGAAGCATTGTGGAGAACATGCAGGCTGACACCATGCTTGACTCCTGAGCACCTTCAGGAAATGAGCTCCACACAAACCAACTCCCTAAAAGCACCCACGAGGTAACAGAGTCCCAATAAACACTGGCTGTTTGCTTTAAAGATGCAGGGAAACCCATGTGTGGAGAATAATCAAAACTCACTCTTGGTCTCCAGGTGATCTTTACAACCTTTCCAATCATACAAATCAACAGTAAGACTGGCCCATGGACCCATAAAAATCACATGCACAGAGGGAAATTAGGGGTAACGTACATTTGCAGGCATGATGGAATAAATGCAAATAGAATAAACAAACAAAAAAAAAAACCAGCCTATCTGTAAATGTGAAATCATTAAATTATTTTTCAGTATACACAGGCTTTCAATTATAGCACAATGTTTCCCAGGGGTTGGTGCTGTTGAATCTCCTGTGCTCATTGTTTGATAATTCTCTCTGCCACCACAATATAATTCTACTCCAACCCTGTCGGACAGAGTGCAAGAACACTTTTAAGAAAGAAGACGAAAAGAAAAAAAAAAAAAAAAAGAAAAAAAACCCTGAGGAAGGTGATTGTCAGACGCAGCCATCTATCTGTCCACAAAGGGCAGATCTTCCCACAGGACGTCATTAGCTCATTCTCTCTTCTGTGTGTCCTTTCTTAAGTCTGGAGATGGCAGACCACTGGCCTCTACCTGCTGCCTGATTTGTATGCAGCGGCGTGGGTGCTGGGGTCGTGTCCGGCCCACCATAACTCGAATTACATGCGGGAGATGTCCTCCTACGTGATCCTGCATTTCATGTGGCGGGTCCAGAATTTGGGGAACAGAAAAGTGGATGCAGGTCCCTGTGGGACTGCAGCACACCGGGGCCTCACAGTATAACATGTAAAGGAAATGTCAGTTTAGTTTATCATTGAACTTTACAGCAATTAAACCTCAAGGCCACAGGAACTATACTGGAAAATAAATGCCAACGCTAACTCAGAGGATGAGAGCGAGACCTTAATTAAATCATGAAGAGATGATGGCAAGAGTTGGAAAGAGATCTGGCCATTTGACATACCACTCTCAATATGCTACTGACTTACTGGAGTTTCCTATGCACTTTTACATGTTAAATTACTCTTAATTCAACTGAAAAGGCCCATGGAATCAGGAGTGAGGCATTTATAAAACAAAATATCTGCTAAGTTTTTTGTTTAAGTTTGTGAGACAAAATTAACTCTGAAGATGCATTTACAGTGACTGTCATCCAATCATTAGATGTTGTCCAGCTGTTTGCTAGTAGTTGTTCTTATGTTTGTATCCAACCATGCGTGACAGGTGGTTACATAAATTCCACTGTCTGCACTCTCACCGGTTGTCGGCACATTGTGTTGGTGCATATTTACATAAAGGTCTTTGACAATAGCCTCTGTTGCTCATGTCAACTAACACTGCAAACTCTGAAAGACTATGATTGAATTTTTTAAGATCTTTCACTGGAAATCGGTCAGCCTCCTACTATATCTTACATTTAAGCCATCATTTTGCTTTCAACACAGGTCTTCCCTTCAAAAGTATGCCTTTCAAAGCCAATCTGATGTTAGCAATTCTGAACATACAAAACAGTTTACAGGCATTGTGTTTATGGTGGCTAAATTTCACAGAACACAGATTTCATCCATATCAGTCTTGTAGTAAGGATGGCAGTTGAATGCATAATGCAAAAGAAAAAAAAAAAAACTGTCACTTAACTTTTGTATTCAAAACACTGACGAGCTGAACAGGTCGTTGTGGACCCCATTCTTGATACGATATAACATTTATTTTGCAAAACATGCAGTGTGACTTGTTTTAAGCAGGACACAGAAAGTCAGTCTCTGGGATAATCTGATGCTTTTCTAAAATGTGTGTATTCAGAACTTCACAAGTCCACATCCCGCTGAAGCTCACACCTGCACTCCTTCAGGTGAACCATGCCTGCTTTATACCTGCAATCCAGTCTAAAACTCTCATGTGATATCCATTACATGAAGCAGAGGCATAATTCCACCTGCAATTACTTTCTGAGATAATACATTATCCTCGATACTGAGAACAATGACTGCTTTAAACACTAAAATGACACAGCATTTGGTATAATAAAGCAAATTACTCAAAGGCGTGTTGATTTCTCTAAGGGCAGTCTCTGATCTGAAATCTGAACTTGAAGGCCCTATCCAGGATAAGCTGTCGAACACAAACATTCCCCTCTTAGGGAACAAAAAGGCTGTGAAGGTCACAACATGTGTCAACTCTTCTTGTATTCCTTTTACATACTGCTGTTTACTCACCTGCACTCATGAAGCATGTGTGACACAGGGGATCAAGTTTCATCATTGTTCTGACATTCTAAAAGAAAGCCCTCAATGACAGTCTTTAGACTTCACTCTCTCTGTCCCGAGCAGATGTTATCTTGTTGTAGGGCAGGGCAGCAGAATAACTCTACCTGAACCTCAAGGGTTTATAATGACAGGGCAGCATGAGAAGTCAGAGCTTGTCTCATCTGCTCCTGCAGACCACCATGCATTTCTCAATGCCTGTTTTCAGTTACAAATCAGACGCTCCAAAAAAAAAAAAAAAAAAAAAAACACGAAAATATAGATGCAATATCTGATATTTTTAGGCTGAAAAGGCTCCCTGGAAATTGAAAATAGGCCTTTGTCACAAATGTTGTCTAGTCACAAAGACCACAGTCAGCTCATATTTCATTTAATAAGTACAGTACATTTTCATGGTTCAGCCCTTTTTTTTTTTTTTTTTGTAAAGTTCAGCACTATGTTTACTTGGAGTATTTTGTTTGTTTTCATTCAGTATCTATTTTAAAAACTATTGGTTGATTAATCGTAGTTATTGGTCAGTGCAGTCCAACCTAGTTAACGTTATCAGTAAAAACCACTATCGGTTGACCTCTAATTATGAAAACAGACAGTGCTGGTGAACTTTGTCCCTGCACTGCATTTCCGAAGCTCAGCTCTGCTTTCTTTTAGGCTTCAAGTGAAGTCATTTTCAGACATAAAACTGGAGTCTCTCTTTAAATAATTAAACTTACATTTCTTAAGAGAGAGAAAATAAGCCTTCCATTCAAATTGTATCTAAAATTAGAAGCAATTCTTTTGGTCCATCTTTTTATTATTATTATTATTACTGAATTCAGTATTGGAATGTTAAACAATACTAATTTTGTCAAAATATATTCAATTTGGTTTTTGGTTTAAAGATTTGACGATGGCCAATTACAATTTCAATTCATTTTGATTAATTATGCTGTTCTAGTTTATTGATATCTCTATGTCTTTTCTATGATCTTTTAAACCTTTAGTTGGATTTGTCCTCTGAACATCTGCTAGCATTTCTTGTAGTAAACCCATCCAGAAAATCTCTCGTCTAAAACACACTGCTCTGTTTTGACATTTGGCAGTGAAATGGGCACTACAGATGTCAATCGGCTGAGGAATTTGTGAATTTGTGAAACATGTTCTTTACTGGTCTCACATCTGGCTCTTTTATGCTCATCCTGCGCTACCCCAAGGCCTCATCTGTCTCATTTGTAAGAAGTTCTGAGCTTTGCTGGTAGCACACACATGAGTGATCTCAAGATGAGCAGGCACTGAGCCTTGACTCTGCTAATGAAATTAACTTGAGCCATTTCACTTGCTCACAGTCAGTGAAATCAGAAAAGGCAGAGATCATGACTGAAATACACACATCAGCAGGCCCATGTCATACTCTTGCATGTTTTAATGCTGCTGCTACTAATCACTGTTTTAAACTCAGTTGTAGAGATTAGGTTGTAATCTATTGTTTTACAGTGTTTACTGTAAATGCATCCGTTCAAGTATAATGCTGCCAGCTGTCTGGCAAATAAATAAATAAATATCACTGAAAGTTGACCCTTTAATTTTCAATGTAGTTTGTTTGTTTTGAGTATTTTGACAAACAACTGTTCAGAGGACCATCCTCAACAACTCTGGCTGTGACGTGACAACAACTCAACTGCTATTAAGAGAATATTCAAAAGATAAGCTGATTTAGATCTTAAACTACAAAGGTCCAATGCTAGAGCTTTAAAGTACAAAATAAAAATAAAGCACAGAGGAACCTTTCATACAAATCAGAAAAAATAAAGTTTTCTCTAAAAAAAAAAAAGCTCAGTGCACTTGATCAATCAAGTTAAGGTTCTAGAGTCATTATCACTGTGGCTTGGCCATGACCAACAGGCCAACTCATCAGATCAATGAAAGGGAACTATTAGCTGGTGCATTCAAAGTGAAGCTTTATTACTGTCAGCGCACAAAGTTAATGAGCCATTCTTTATCTACTTCCTGTTTTTGGCCTACATTTGCTGAACTTGCTGGGACACGGCAGGAGCAGCTCGTGTGTGAAGTGTGAAGATGTCTAGCACATTCGCACATGTAAGCACAGAATGCCATTTATTTCAAAACAACTGCTGAAGGCTATGTAAGAATCTGCTGATCGACTCAATTAAATTCTCTTAAAGGTTTACACAAGACAGATTTATCTGAGCATTTAATGTTTAATAGATAGATAGAAATGCATAATGACAGCCGCAGAAGGATACGGTTTCATTTAATCGAGTTCAATGTAAAATACATTAATTACAGATTTCTTGTACAGGTCTGGTAAAACTTCTAGAAAGATTGCACACTCAGTGTAGTGCAGGTGAGTGACAGTGCAGTCAGCAAGTATAAACAGCTCACTAGATTAACATGAAGCCACTGTTTATGCAACTCCGAGACAGAGACAACACACATCAAGTTATTCCAGTTACAACTGATGGATTACACAACAAGTTGTAGAAGAGAGAGACCAGAACCTCTGAGCAGGATCAAGATGAGGTGCGTGATTTCAGTGCCTCTAGTGTCACCAGAGGGAACTGCAAAAATGATGACTGTTTCCTGAACATTCCCCCATCTGCCATTGGTCACACAAACACAAAGTCCTGTCCTCAAAGGGATAGTTCACCCAAAAATTCAAATTCAAATTATTATTTAAAAATATCCTTGCTCCTCCAAGCTTTATAATGGTTGTGAATGGGGGGCCATATTATATATATATATATATATATATATATATATATTTTTTTTTTTTTTTTTTATTATGGATGGATGCATTTTTTTTTTCTTAAAAATGTGGCCCCCCCATTCACAACCATTATACAGCTTGGAGGAGCAAGGATATTTTTAAATATATCTCAGATTGTGTTAGTCTGAAAGAAGATAGTCATATATACCTAGGATGGCTTGAGGGTGAGTAAATCATCAGATTATCATCATTTTTGGGTGAACTATCCCTTTAAACCAAGGGGTCAAAGTTTGGCTTCTTTTTTAATAAAAGCAATGAGACACTTGAGGATATTGTATTGTGAATGCAGTCACTCTTCTGCATCTCTAAGAAATGACCAAATTAATTATAAAATGCAACCTCAATTTTATTGTTTTCTGTTCTTGCAGATGTTTATCAGTGTTTTCTGAAGGCTCCATATAAGAGTGAGTCCTACTCTCATATTTGTCCTGTCTGCTGTCTGTGACGTCATGTTCTTGTCATATTCCAACGGCTCCAGAAAAGGAATGCTGACAGACAATATCGTCCAGGTATGACTGACCTCCTTGGCACAAAAAGACCAATGTTTTAAAGCGTTACTCTATTCAATGAATAGATCATCTAAAGGCATCTATCCACATTAAGGCATGTAAACAGTATTTCAACAGAATAAATGACCTGTCCTTCTCATGTTTCATCCCTCAGGGGGAAGCAAAGACCCATCCTACACACGACACACCTAGAACCGGTTCCACAGATTCCAGCTCTTGCTCAGGTGAAAAACAGGGGTTTGTGCCATAAGAGCCGATGCAAAACAGAAAACAGTTTAAGTGGGTTGATGCATGTGCGTGACAGTGAATGCTATGAGGCGACGAGTCATTTTATTATACAATAGTGTGGACGTGTGTGTGTGCGCTGTGAGTAAGCAAGTTTGACAAAACGATGACTCATATCAAACAGATTAACAAGAGAGAGTGACAAGAGTTGTCAAGAGACTCTAAACCAGGTGAAATCAGAGCAGAGGAGGCGGGAAGGCGTCTGGCGGGAACCGGCGCGAAACAAACAACGAGTTTCAGGACACAAACAGCATGACTCAGGGTGGCAAGTGAGCTGAGCATGTGCCATGAGTGGGAAATCCCGCCAGTCAGACATGAGAGCGCCAAAATTTCCCCTCCTGCCTCAAGTGACCCTGATCCCTCGCTCCACTCCGGTGTCCTGTGTGAAACATTAACCGATTCTTAGTCTCACTAACTACAGATACACCTCATACTCCTCCTGCGTTGGGAGAAAAAATGGCAGAAATTCTGTCCCTGAATAAAAATTGAAGAAGAAGAAAAAAAAAAAAAAAACCTAAATCCAAATAAAATGCAATTTACAATATAATGGTTATAAAAGCAAAATAAATCGAGTCATCACGTTTTAAAAAGAAGAAACACTATATATATTTTATATACTAAATATACTACATATATGTTGTTCCCATAACACTTCTGTCCACCTCTCTCCACACAATAACATTAAATGAAAGAGAGGTGCATCACAGTACAGATGAACACTGCTTTTGTTTCTGTCTACTTCACTCCACACAGCAGAAATTTTATTTCCTCTATCGGAAACTTGACAGAAGAATATGGCAGGGTGTTATTAAAAAGAAGACATCAGAAGGAAAAGACTCAATGATTTGGTGCCGACTATGGTGACTATGGATTATGACCGATAGAGACTAAATGTGTTACGCAATCAAGCAGAGAATCAGGGCTTAAACATCAACAGGTAACGCTATGTTTAACCCAAGGACAGAAACACTGGTGAGATCACACAGTATTGAGAAACATAATGACTAACTACAAATACATTATCGCCCATGAGGCTGTTTGTCTAGTGAATGCAACGGACTACAGAAGAGAGTCTGTAAACATCAGTCGTGACTCTTCATCACTGCATTTGCACGCTCACACATGCTTCAACACCTCTCAGCAAAATTATAGTGTAAGAGAAACGTTGTCTGGTGAAGGACCAGGTTCAGTTACCGGCCTGAAAGAGCAGCGGATTGTCTACACTGGACTCTCAAGTGTGCTGATGATCTGAATCATGAATCACCAGCAGCATCTGACTCAGAGCACAACTGATGCTTCACCTTCGATGACAACTGCTCTTGCAATCACAAAAAACTGAATGATCTGTCTATAAAACTTTACATTCAAGTATTAAGATCTTTTAACATTTATACTGTCAGTGTAAGAAAAACAGAATGAAAGACTCCACATTCTAACCCTAACCCTCAGGATTCATTATTATTTGTCAGCTAAAGACAAAGACCATGCAGATTCAGGAAGAAATGAAGACTTCTGAGAATAAATGAAAATTAATAAACAAAATATAGGGTGCATGTATGAATAAATGTTTATCTTCATCCACCCCTACACTAATTTGAAAATCATGAAACAAGGGATCAAAATGTTCTTTTTTCTATTTTTTTATTTATTTATTTATTTATTTATTTTTTTGCTTTTAACGCCTGTGTAATCTGTTAACAAGACTGAGACCACCCAAAAACTGGCGTTGGCTGCAGCGCATCTGTTGAACAGATACGCCAACGTCTCACGTTATCAACACTTCTCAACACTGATCTTCATCCAAACTCAAACATTTACAGACCTTAAAACAGGTTTATTAGGGTAAAACCTGTGTGGTCAATCACATATCAAGTCAACAGAGATCTCAAAGTAATTTTACAATATTGAAAGATCCACAACAGTTACAGCCCTTTAATCGGCGACTCATGCTTAAGAATGCTCATGGATGCCCACACTGGTTATCATGTCACTCTCTCCTGGCTGAGGTGAGAGAAACTTTTGACAAAAGAAGAGAAGAAAATTATTTGAGTTGATAAGGTGCTCAAAAAGCTTCTTTTGCTGCCAAAGCTGGTTCTTCAGTTCTCACGGCTGAACGTGAGGACCTCTGATAGGCCTAAGGGTAAAGAACCTTTGAGAACATCCATTAGCACACATTTAAGCTAATGTAACTATAGACATCACTGCATTAGTGACTACACAGTTACTGCCTTTAAATAAATCAACGTGCAGCATAACATCAATATTTCTCGGCTCATCCTTGACTGAAGCACAGGCTCTACTCTTCAGCACAATAGCCCACAAAACTCATACAATACAGAAACCCTTTAAATCCCAAGAGAACATTAAACAATAACAGTTGTTCACTTCACTTCTTACAATCCAGTTTAACTTTATATCTTTCATACAAAAGTTCTTATTGAGAATTAACAGGTTTAGATGTTTTAAAACATCTACAATAAACATTGTGACAACTCATATTGTAGTATTAAATAATTTAATGAGAGATTTGACTCTGGGTAGTATTACATGACTATATCACCACCAATAAGTAGCCAACATCATCTGATCAGATTTTCTCTTGCATTTTTTTTGCAATAACAAATACGCTTTAGAAACAGTTAAAGCAGCCAGAGAGAGAGAAAAAAAAAAAAAAAAAAACTAATATTGCCAAGGGCATAAGTCAAGGGTCAACCAAAGCAAGCACTGATCACCATAATGGTAACATGAAACTTTATTTTTTTTCAATAAAACATCAACATCTAAACCTCTGTTAATTCTCATTAAGAACTTTTGTATCTAAGAAATAAAGTCAAACTGGCTTGTAATAATTGAAGACAGATCTAGTGAGATCTGTTAGTGTTTAATGTTCTGAAGGTGTTTGATTGTAATAATTCAGGAAATACCTGTAAAATACCTGTTTTTCTATAAAACATTTAATGAAAAATTCTGTAAATGTTTTTACACTTTATTTAAATTAGGATATTTTACTTTAATTTTACATATTTGTTTGGTAGCTGTTGCTGCCAGTCTGACTGAAAAAAAAAAAAAAAAATTCTTTACTGTGTTAGCAATGCTAACTGTCCCTTTCTGGTGATTTTGTGAATTATTATTGCCATTATTATTTTTTGTAATTTTACATACATGTATGTAATTTAAAGGGATAGTTCACTCAAAAAAATAAAATAAATAAATAAATAAAAACAATATCTGTAAAATTAAAAATGTTGCTGTTATTTTAATTATGATGCCATTAATGACAAATTACAGTAATTCTCATTTTTTATACAGAAAAAATACTGTATTATTTATACAGTTTTTTTTTTTTTTCTGTTTTCTTAAAGGGATAGTTAATAAGGGGTAATTTACTCACCCTCAAGCCATCCTAGGTGTATATAACTTTCTTCTTTCAGCCAAACACAATCAAAACAAAAAATATATTTAAAAATATCCTCGCTCTTCCAAGCTTTATAATGGGATTGAATGGTGCCATTTTTTTAAAGGCCAAAAAAGCGCATACGTCCATCATAAAAGTAACCCAGTCGGCTCCAGGGGGTTAAGAAAGGCCTTCTGAAGTGATGCGTTTTCATAAGAAAAATATTAAGGAAAGAATAAATAAATAAATAAAGTTCCGAAATATTACGTAGGACGTAGGCATAGCTTAAGCTTAGGTGAGAGTAAACGCCTAGGGCTGGGCAAAAAACTCCTCCAGATTTCTCTTTAAAAAAAATCTTGTTTTAGACTTCTAATTTGAGACCGGTGTTTTGTTTTGCTCTATCGTCTGCTCTTCCATGTTCGTCAATACATCATGCGTTGGGTCAATGTTCACTTTTCTGCCGGAACTAGATTCGTACGATCGTTACCGGAAGCTAGCCACTATACAGTTTATAAAGTTATAATTATGGATATTTTTCTTACAAAAACGCATCAATTCACTTCAAAAGGTCTTTATTAACCCCTTGGAGCCGTATGGATTACTTTTATGATGGATGCCCTTTTTTTGGGCTTAAAAAAAATTCACCATTCACTCCCATTATTAAGCTTGGAAGAGTCAGGATATTTTTTAATGTAACTCTGATTGTGTTTAGCTGAAAGAACAAAGTCACAGGATGGCTTGAGGGTGAGTAAATTATGAGATCATTTTCATTTTTGGGTGAACTATCCCTTTAAGAATACAGAAAAAAATGAATACAGAAAACAAAAATAAATACAAAATAAATAACAGTAATTTTTTTTTGTATAAAAAAATGATAATTACTCTAATTTGACATTAAAGGCATCATAATTAAAATAACAGCGACTAGGGCTGCACGATTTATTAAAATTTTATCACACGTGATTTGGCAAAGGCTGCGATTATTTTATGCACAGCTTGTCAGAGCTGTACGGCTCTGTGATCAGTAGTAAATGACTCTCCATCTGAACGCAAGAGGGTGCTCTCGTGCAGAAACTGCAAATATGCCCTGCTTCTGAAGTAGAACACACGTCATTCCAGGAAATCCCATACTATCACTGTAGCTGAATAAACAGAAGATTGAAACGTTTGTTTTGATTAAACATGACTAATAAACACACGACTGCTTTATTCTGTGTAAGAAGCCACATCATCTCACAGAAGGACGCTCAACTCTCGTTTTTTTTCTCATATTTTTTTTTAATTGTCCGATTAATTGTGCAGCCCTAACAGCCACATTTTTAATTTTACAGATATTGTTTGTTTTTTTTTATTAATTTTTTTTTTTTTTGCTCTTATGATCAATCACTGCACGAGAGGTCTGGAATTATGGGTGCTGGTGGTGGGGTTCATAAATACATCGAGAAGCAATAGCTCTCCTAAAAAACACCTTTAATGACTTCTCCATGATATTACCGGAGAAGCAGACTCATCTTGAGCTCGTTCCACACCGGGTGAGTCCACTTACTGCACATTATCACTGCATTCATCAAACGCTAGTGTCATTAGCCCTGTTCTCCAGACTGGAGTTTGAATCACTTTAATTTAGCATGAGAGAAGGTGATTGTAATAGCTCTGGCTTTTAGGAGTCCTACTCACTGAGGCTTAAACACCTCTCAGACAGACTGACAGGCTGCCGAAGCTGATGACTTCAGATTGTGAAAATTGTATTATAATGACTCTTGGAAAGTTCAGAGGAATCAATATATGGGGTTTGTTGGCAACCTGGGTGTGAAACAAGAAGTTTGCAAGAGTCTTAAGCAGGAACCAGTGAGTGTGCCATCCATATGATGAGGCCTCTCATCTTGTGTCCTGCAAACAGGTTGCCAGAGTAAACCTTCATCCCAGCAGAGCAAATGATTCTTTATTAGGCTGAACATAGGAACAAATCAGTTTCACTCTCATCCCTCCCACGAGTCCTTTTCTCACCTAACCAAACTCCATCTGTGTCATGTGGGAACGTTTGCCTCTACGCTCCTAAATCCACCATGGCTGTCAGATGAGACCTCCGGGATCTCACACACATTATAGTTCAACCCAGTCTCTGACATCAAGTGGAAAGGTTTTACAGCGTTAGTTGTCTAAAGTTCTGCGGTGAGCAGAAATTACGCGTCGAGTTGTCTGAAACAACTCTGTGCCACTTGATATGGTAACAGGAGTTTGACCTCCATGACCTCTGCGGCACTGCTGCTGGTAATGTGAGCTCTCTGTCTGAGGTATAAGGGTCAGTCGGTGTCTGTGGATGCTGCACATTGGTGATGGTTGAGAAGATTCCATATGTAAAGCGCTTTGAGCACTATATAAATGTAACAAATGATGACATTCAGTGAAAAACTTTGTAAGGAAGAAAGTCATGTTACCTCTAATTTGCTTTCACTATTCTCACTCATATGGTGTTCACCATTTACCTCAACACTGAGAACTGTAAAAGAGGATGGCAGGGAATCTACTGAAGGAGTACAGCATCACATGTTCAACACACAAACACTGCTGATAGCTGCTGTAGTCATAGTGTGATTATTTGCCTTCATAAAGGCTGATCCTTCTGTAGAAAGTCGAAAGATGTTTAACTGACCGATTTCTTACCTGAATCAACAGTCACATTTACACCTGATTATCAGCACCTGCCGACAAGAGTCACAATAGAGCAGGAGACACAAGCAGACACAACATCTGTTTCTCTCTCTTTCTCCCAAACACATTTTCAGTTTCACTGTTGGCTGTTTTTTAACACAATTCCAGTGGTCAAATGTTTCAGTGCAGATCTCAGGCTCTACTGCCATACACTCAAACTCCTATAATGGGTTTCATTCCTGCCTGAGCCCTTCCAAGAGTCACCAGAGCACTGCTATTTAAAATATGTCCTGATTGTGGAAGAAACGGCCTGGACAATCTTGTGTGACTTACAGCCTGGGCTCAGACTGAGCAGGTATTTTACACGCAGTGATTTTCATCAATCCAAACAAAACCAATCCGATTTTAGATTCTGAAAGTTGAACACTGAACAAACTTTCCAGCCTGACTCACTTTGCAACCCAACACACAAAATGCCATCACAAGTTGGTTATTACATTTTTCACTATATTAATGAGGACAACTGGCCCTCACAAGTACAGCTAAACAAGTTACACACACACTCAGACAAACAAAAACAGACAGGACAGGGACAGTCCCACCTAGTGATGCTATCCTCCGTCCATACAGAGGTGCACATTTGTCTGCTCCTTACTACAGTATGTCATCGGAAAGGATGAAGGGTGTTTCTTGCTCAATTTTAAACTACACACATCAATATGTGACTGACCTCTATCGTTTCCTCTATAAGCACCCATGTTTCAGTGTTTCAGACTCATTGATTTGCTCTCCAACAAATTCACTTGAGCGCAATAATCATAAACAGTAATGAAAAGCTTATCAAACTCATAAAATCTGGCATTTGCAAAATGTCAAGATTTAATCCATACTACTGAGTGTAGCACTCATTTCATTCACCATTACCCTGCATTCAACACATGGATGACAAACGTTAGTCTAAGAGCATTAAAAGAATAAAAAGCATTTCGCTTTCTGTTCATCAACACACATATGACCGGAAGCACCAGTCAAGTGTCTATCATGAAGAAACAGTGATCATTGGTAGTTTAATGTAGGTACTCACTTCTCCTTGAGGAAGTCCATGACCCGTCTGAAGTCGGCACAGCAGTACTCTCTCTTCATGTCCATCAGGACACTGTCGGATGCTGATTGGACAGGCACATGGAGGAAGGCGTAGACTCTCGGGTGGTTGAGGATTTTGGCCATTTCCTGTTGGACGGAAAAAGGGAGGTGAGCTACAATACAAACATAATGTGATTGAAGAAGACTGTAAGAGAGCTAAACTACCCATTAAACAACACATACACAACAAATGTGGCACTAATATGTTTGTGTTCAGATGAGATGTCTGTAGTGTCTCTCTCACATCAGAGGTTTAGAGTAACACAATCAAGCCATGTCACCACAGTTGCTCAGGGTTACCTTAGACAGCTAATGTTTCACTGCAGAGCTGCAATAAGAGCTGATGACAATGTTTGCAGTGGTAAACACAAGATCATCTGTGAGTGTTCAGAGAAATGTCTACAAAGCTGAAGCCCCATCAAACATAATTCAGAAGGAAATAAAAAAAACATATGCAAAATCCTTGTATTTTTGTTCCTGTGATGTGAGAACATCCAAGTCTTCCTTTCATAAACCATTCCATGTGCAGTTTTTAACAGCTGAGTGGGAGCAATTTAACTTTTGCTTTAATTATCTGGATCCCAGAGTTCTGTTGGTAACCAGGCACATTACACTTAAGAGAGGAATGCAGCACACAGAAAGACACTTGAAAGCCAGACTCAGGAAAGGTCTAGGGTCTTATGTATAAACGCTGCGTACGCACAAAAAAAGGCACTAAAATGTGTGTACTCAATTTTCCACACACATATCGGAATTTATAAAAAAAAATAAACTTAAATAAAGCGTAAATATGTGTGCACCGTACAGGAACTCTAGACCATGCGTATGCACTCTTTTACTGGAGTGCATGAAGTAATGAAGTAAACAGAATGATTTTAAACTCTGTTGTCCATTTAAACATTTCAATTTTCACATTTAGATTAAATATGTCACTCTCCTTAATGGAGTTAAGCAACGAAAATACATGAAATCATTATCCAGAAGTTACAACATTTTATATTAATTTAAATAGAAATATTTGTAGTGGATGCGCTGCTTTTGAACACTCTTCCTGTGGCATGCTGTGCTTTAATGTTTTAACTACAGCGAGGATTGCTTGGCGCATGATAATTCTGCTTTTAATTGTGTTCTAAAAAGCAGAACTCATGTTCTTTTGCACAAATATTGATCAATGATGTGCACTCCGTCTAAGCAAATAGCTTAGCAACATAATGGCATAATGACAGTCACTGAAGGAATCGCTCTGTGATCGTCCAACGAGTAACTGTACACAGTACTGTACAACCTCTACTGAACGCAGGTGTGCTGCTGGTGTCGTGCACAGACAGACAGTAGCCTAAAGATAACCCATTTCATGGTCTTCCCAATATTATGAAAAATGCCATTGTATTTGAAGGATAGATTTTGAAGGAAACTAAGATATGCACATTTTATTTTTTTAAATGTTTTGTCAGTGATGTGCTGAGTCAGACAATAATTTACAATGCAAAAATAAGGCAGCCTATCTGTTTCAATTAAAAATATATAAACATTCTCAAATATAGGCTATGTTTACCTTATTGGCAAAATTGCTATTTGGCCAGTGGGAAAGAATTCTCTTCACTGAAAACATTCTGAACAGTAATTTATACAAGTTTGATTATTTTTTTCCTAAAACAATACAAGGATAGTGAATGATTTCAGCAATGTAATGTGATGGCATTTAAAATCGTATTTATGATCTTGTATATCTTGTACCATTAAACGTGGTGTCACGTGGATGGGAATATGCATGGAAATGATATGCAGATGGCATAATGCATAGTAAAACTAGGCGTTGTAAGCTCCATATATGGTTATTTCGGGAAGGAGACGGGGTGGAGATTCATGTACGCACAATCTTCTGCTGACTGGGTTTTATAAAGGGAATTTTGCGCAGGTTCTGGCGTACGCATGGTTTTATAATTCTGAAAATTTTTAGGATGAAATCTACAGAAAGTTTTTTACATGAGGCCCCAGGGAAGCAGTGAGATATCGGTTACAGTTACATCCCTCTGTTGTCCTAGAGAACAGAGAGATCAGGGTAAGACAGCTCCTAAGATGATCAACGGCTGGAAAACAATGATAAACTCTCCAAACACTGAGTCAACACAAGAGAGCTGAATGCTGACATGAAGCCACTAAATGTGAGCAAACAATGACGATATCAAACAATGTGACCCGTCAATCCTCATCATCACACCTCATCAGCTTTGCTTTGCTGTTATTAGACCACCTTACATTAAAACACATCTCAAACATCTCTAACACATGTACATACAGTAGTACAACTGATGTGCTTCACATATGTGCGCAAACTCATTCAAAAGTTAGGGGTCAGTAAGATTTTTTTTTTTTTTAAATAAATACTTTTATTAAACAAGTTTAAATTATTAAATTGATCAAAAGTGACAGTAAAGACATTTCTAATGTTACAAATTATTTATATTTCAAATAAATGCTGTTCTACTGATCTTTCTATTCATCAAAGAACCCTGAAAAATAAAATGAATCACAGTTTCTACAAAAATATAAAGCACCACAACTGTTTTCAACATTGTTAATAATAACAAATGTTTCTTGAGCAGCATATTGGAATGATTTCTGAAGGATCATGTGACACTGAAGACGCTGAAAATTCAGCTTTGCATCACAGGTATAAATTAAAATTGTAAAATATATTATAAAAGAAAACAGTTCTGAATGGTAGTGTAAATCATTTATGGCTCATCCAATCATGATCTTAAATGCATTATACTGTATATAGACTGTCCTCCAATTTATTATACACGTCATTTTTGTTTTTTTCCCTAAACAATTAGTTTAATTAACACAAAATATCTTGTTCCAAATAATTATACACAATGCAGTTTGAAAACATTCTGTGTTGAGATAAACATATATTTCTGTTTTGAGAAACAGATATATATTTTTGATATCTCAACACAGAATATGTCATATGTACTGCATGGACAGATAATTTTTCAAATAAAATAAACAAATAAAAAAACAAGGCTTAAGCTAGTCCTTGACTAAAATGTTTGAGCTTTTTTAACTGAATGTAACTTGCACTGATATATCTTAAAATATGTCAGTGCCATTGTTTTGTCTCAAGATGCACACCAGTAATGTTTTTTTTTCCTAGTGAACGTTTATAAAAGTTACCTAAAAAGACCCCCTGTGGTGAAAATCAAGTTTTTAATGTTGTTTATATGTCTATGTGGTGTTTTTAATATGCTTTAAGACAAACCAAATTCATAAGCCAACACCATTGCTGACTATTTTATGTTTAAAACAGCAGGGGGAAAAAGACCGTCTCAAATCCGCGGTTTGAAATCGCTGGTGTTTGTGACGTCAAAGACTACCTTGTAACCAATCAAGACAATGTGCCAGTGGGATTTAGCATATCATTAACCATGAGCGCTCTGAAGCAGGAGTGTCTCGATAGAAGCCAGGTTATCCCGGTATATTTTCTATTGATATGAAAAATTGTGTAGCCTAGATTTAGCAATATAGCAAGTCTATGATATATATTATGATGTTAAGATAAACTATGTCTTTCTCCACTGATGTCCTTAGTTGTTCAAAGCACTTGTAAGGATATGATTGTTAGAAGGCAGCTGTCTGACTCTGAGATGAACGGAAACATGGTTTGTGTAACATTAGCAACACATTTTTAGCTGTTTGATAACGTAGCCAAGCAAAAGGCTAATCATATTAATTACTGTGTCCAACAGAACCGTCGCAGGGGCTGTGCCAAGTGTGCAAGCGCATGAGGCCTTGCGCCAAAGTAAAGTGACAGCTGACTTGAAGTAAAGTCAATAAAGTTCATTTTTTTTGTCCTTCAAACTGTTTTGATACTATTAAACATAGCTAAAACAATATTGCTCTGAGCATGTGACTGACTGTGATTCATTTGCATATGTCAGTCAGAGTGGCATCGCACGTCAAGATTGTAGAGAGCTATTCATTCCAGTATAAATTCTGATTTTGACTGCCTCTGGAATGGGTCAAACCATAGATGTTACCTGATAAGTTCAAATAAATACGCTGGAAATCTGCGCTCATTCAAGGATGTGCATTTATTTATTGCATGTACAGAGAAGGCACGGGCCTGCAGGATTTCATCTGATGGTATGCACAAAGGGTTTTTTATCTAACACTATAAAGTTAAATAAGCATATATAGCCTATTACGCACCTTTCGGACCATCAATGAGAGCAACGTTACCACAGAACGAATGTAGCTCTATCTCTAGACGTTTTAAACATTTTTAAATCTGAAAACTTCAAAAAGCAACAAATTTGTCAGCCATCCATTAAGCGCATATTCAAAAAGGAAAACAGCTGAAAAACAGCGCTGCTTGCTCTCTCGATACTGTCTGTTTTACTGAGAAATCGCTTCAGGTGATTCAGTGTGGGAGCAGTCCAAACGAATGCAAGTGGATTCAGACCGTTTTGCAAAGACGTTTTACCAATTCATAATTTAGAACACAATTTAAAAATATGTGAGCAGTTCAGTTACATAAACGAAGTATAACTTAATATACGAAGTGAAGCAAGTTTTTTTTTTCTTAAATATCCACAACACAAACAGCAAATTGCTCGTTACTACAGCAACAGTAGACTTTCTGAGCTGGCGTGAGTGAGTGGAGGCGGGGCTAATTTGCATCCGTGTATATTAAATGAGGCAAGGGTGTAGAGTTACATTCAAGCTATTTTAAGGCATAAAGAAAATGTTTTTCACTGGAATTTTTTTTTTTTTAAAATATGTCATTTTGGTGATCAAAGATGAGTTTTAAGGGATAAAATAATTGACTACAGGGGGACTTTAAATGCCCTCATGGAACTAAGGCCTTCCCTGTCTGTGAAACCAGGCCAATGTATAGTTTCTGCCTGTATTTCATTTGAGGATGCCTCCCAGAGGAATACTGACCCCACCCTCATAGAGCTTCCATTTAAGGACGTTCCACAGTTCTCAACTGGATTGCGTTCAGGGGATGATGGTGGCCCATGCCCATAGCAACCAAGGAGTTAATGGTGTTTTTGCATCATGGGATGAAAATTATTTTAATTTAGGAAGGCATGATTCTTCTTTTTATACCACGCCGGAATATATCCACATATATTGCAGAGGTCATTTTGACACCCTCAGGGACCCTAAAGGGACCTAGCATCTCACTTCCCAATATTCCAGCTCAAATCATCATTACGCCAGCTCCTTGCTGACGTCACAGTTTTATTGGAACAGGGTGGCCAATCACTTAACCACCCACAACTCCATCCATACTGGACCATCCAGCAAGCACTTGCCAGTGAATAAAACGGTTTAAAAACTAGTCATGTATTTCTGTGCCCACTTAGAGGTGGCTAAAAATGCAGCTTTATAAATTAGCCATTTACTTCTACATTTTAAATCATATTAACATTATAAGTTCAGGAAACATTATAACATTTTAAAAAATCCATTTCATGACCCCTTTAACTTTTAACCTTTAAGTGCCTTGTGGTGGGGTAAGTTAAAACTATCTAGCTTACCAATTCAGGCTAATATTTAGCTAAATGATTTGCATGATATTATCCATTCCTAAATGACTAATATGCATGATACATATTTTTAGTCCTGGACAAATTTGCTTAGATGTAACAGCCATTACATCTGTTATGCTAAAATTTTACTTTGACCAGGCAAAAACAGTTTTTAAAATAAATAGGTGCCTTCCACTCCTCCTTCCACTGATGGGTGGTTCCAAAATATATGGTCACATGATATTAAAGTGTACGATTGCCAAGATACCGGGGGTGGGTCAACTTACGCACTGGCTTACCCCACTCTCCCCTACCTGTTTTCTGCTCAACAGTGGTTTTATAGCTGCCATTTTAAAAGCAGTTATTTGTTTGACAAATTTTCTTTAAGCCTTTATCTGAACAAATTCTTCTGTGCTGTGAATCACTCAAAATGTGTGGTTTGTGTGGACTTTTTATAATTTCCTAGATTTGAAATGACCTCTCACTATCAATCAATCAATAAATAAATCAAACAAACTGTGTATCTCAAACAAGGAACAAAACACGGAGAGGAGAGGAGAGGAGAGGAGAGGAGAGGAGAGGAGAGGAGAGGAGAGGAGAGGAGAGGAGAGGAGAGGAGAGGAGAGGAGAGGAGAGGAGAGGAGAGGAGAGGAGAGGAGAGGAGAGGAGAGGGAACCTGCATTTAAGAATAGTGACTGATTAGCAGTGAAGATAAATTGGGCCCACTTGCACTAGAACATGTGAAGAACCTCACAGAGTGAACGTGTGTCATATGATCAACAATATGCTGCATGATGGAGCCAGTCAAACCAGACGCCATCGGACACCTACAAATGACTTACCAAGGACAGGACAACAGATTTACTAAAGAAAAAAATTGAAACGTTAAAAAAAAAAAAACAAAGGGAAGGAAAGGAAAGAAAAAGGGAAGGATGTCTTTAACCTGACCTAGAGTACAAGTATATGCTCCCGCCTGCCAGCTATGGTAAATGAATGAGCGATGTCTTTTTGTTCTTTCACAACGAGGCACAAAGTCGCTTTTCAGACCCTTCACCCTTTCTGCTCCTCTCTGGTGGAATGAGGTCCTCCTCTCCCATCTTCTCTAGCTCATTTTCTAATCAAGTTTTCTAATACACCTGGCATTGTATATTACTTATATTGTTGGCTCTTTGACAAGTTGCTTTTGTTCCTCTTTTTGTAAGCTGCTATGGATAAAAGCATCTGCTAAAAGCATACATTTAAATAGAGTACTAGTTGTCTGATCAGTTGCTGCAGAGTGTGGTCATCTCTCATTGGTCAACACTTGATATTGTCAGCTCACTGAAATAAGCTCCCACAACAGTTACTATACTGTAATTCATCCTCTCAAACGTGGAAGATACTATTATGCAGATTGCTGGGGGAATGTTGAATATTAAATATGAGGATGTGGCTGTTAGCTTACAAAGGCAAGCATGCAGCTTTTTCAAAGCAGACGCACAGATCTGATCAGATGTGAAACACAAAAAAAAAAAAAAAAAAAAATTAGATGCTGTTCACTTTATTTAAACAATTTATTTTGATTCAACACCATTGTATCAGGTTCTGGTTTAAATGTGATTGATTCATGTTAAATTGACTTGAAACGGTTACTCTTTGACTTAACTTGATGTTTTCATATTGAAATAACATGTTTCAATCAAGTAACCCAACCAGGAGTTAATCAAACAGGACTTTTACTTCCCATCATGCTTTGCAAAGGGGCTCAACTGAGAGAGTAAATGTTGAAATAAAGTGTTATTTTAAGCATTTCTTAGCAAGATGAGAAAATTGTGTCTTTTTGGTTACTGTTCTATTATGTTGTTTTTTTTTTTTTTAAACGTTTCTGTTATGTTAATGGTTTTGGGGTTAGCATTGTGGTGAAGTGTTGCACTTGTGCTTGGGTTGAGGACCTGCTAATAAGAATAATAATAAAAACAACTACTTTGGGTATGCCATGGATGTAACAAAACCATCTTAGCTAACGCCTAACAATAAAAGTCTTTACAGAGTATTATTCTTAGATAATGTAAAAGTTGTAAAAATTGTTCTTGAATGCATTCACTAAATAACCTAATCAATTAATCTGGATTACTTATTTAAATTTTTGTTGAACGTAATAGTTTTGGACAATTAAGAATGTTAACCTGATTCAACTAAATGGCATTGAATTAACTTTATGTAATAAACTTAAGTTTACTGAAATAAATAATGTTAATTAAATGCAACGTATCATTTTCTTTTCTTTTTTTTTTTTTTTGAGTGCACACAAGCATTAATTAACGAACATAATTATTCTTCATGTCTGTATCTCCTGCACCTTGTAGCCCAAAGCATCATTTAATATGCATATTATTTACTCGAGGAAAACATTTATGTATGCAGTCATGCTAATATGTGTTTTGAGCTCATTATAGGTGGACAATAAGCCTAACACACGTCTCACGTACTGGGGGGTGGGGGGGTGCTCTGGCAGATGGCACATGGGATCAGTGACTGCTGAGAATTATTTAAATGCCTGCGAGACGTGTCTAGCACACCATAGAGACCTGCTGATGATGCAGTGGTCCCACACTCCACTAACACATCACAGCAGCCTTGTGTCTAAACACAAAGGTTCATTTTATTTTCAGAAACCATATACACGTATATGGCCAGCGTTTCTGTTTTCTCCACCTCCAAGATCACACTGTCATGAGCACACACATGCTAAAGCATCAAATAGTAGCAAACCAACCAGGTGGTACAACCCCTAGTATCACCACAATAATATTATATAAACACTCTGGAGTCGGTTAAGTCGTCTGCGCCTTTACTTGCTTTGCAAAATCAGTGCAAAAGAGACCTTAAAATACTCAGACAACTTTGGATATACAAATAAGAGTTTTATATTATTTAAAAATTGTGGATTGTCTTTTATTTGTGCCCACTCACAGTAAAAACAATATGTTGTGCTTTTTGCGAAATAAAGAAAACGAACATGATGCGCGACCTGCCATCTCTATCTGAATGAAGTCCATTCTGATATTCTCTGTTTATGTAATCTGTTTGGAAAGAGAGAGATGTCAGTCGTTCACGAGTCATCTCATTATCCACTAATGCGGCCACGCCCACGGAACGTGCACACTATTCAAATGCAAATTCTGAAGCGATCAATGCAACAGAGAGTGAACGCCCGCATCAGCTCGGAAAAATGCATCAAGCTTAGTCAGGTTCATGTATTTCATTTTGAGACGCAGTGAGGAATAATTCTGGAAGAATTTACCTCAGAGGAAAAGCACTCTCAATTTCATTTCAATTCAGGATCAACTTGATCAAGCCGATGATTGTGAATGGTAATTTTTTTATTTTTTTATTCTTAAGTTCTTTATTTGAATCGCGATATAGTGTCTGTGAATATTATAATACATAAAATGTCAAAGGTAATATGAATGTTTAGATGATTTCTTTGGCCTGTTTTGAACAGATTATGAAGTGTTTACTGTGAAATAGTCTAGTGCCATATGAAGCTTTTGTTCACAATAAATAATGAAAATTCAGCTTTGCATCACAGAAATACATTAGATTTTAAAGTCTATTAAAATAGAAAATCATTATTTTAAATTATTTTAAATATGATCCTGTTATCAGCAAGCTCAGAGGGGTTTTTCCCCACCCTTTATCTCACATATTTGAGAATCATAGTGACCAGATATTGACCCACATTGGACTGCATGCATATGATATTGAGATCACTGACTGGAAGCAGGAAAGTTTTTTTTTTTCCTTTATTCTTTTTTTTTACCTGGATTTTATTTCCAGGTATAACTGTGTACCAAAAATGTGTCTTTGACTCTCATTTAAAAATATATTTTAAAAACTACAAACAAAAAAATTACATATTTCTTTTGTCATTGTATTCTTTCTTAGTTCACATTCTAAACTGAATGGCTTATTATGTGGCTCATTAGGGGCAGGGTCTTAATCTCGTCAGGTGTGAATCACAGCATTATTCATGAAGATTTGTGCCTCCGTGAATATGGCCTTCCTAAACAAAAAGTGTCTTAGAAATGTAAAATCAATACATTGTTTTATGTGTCTAAGTAGGCAAAATGATTTTAACATCACTTTGAAGCAAAAAATCTCTAGACTAAAATATATACAGTTACCAAAAGTCTTGGGACACAGGAGGAGCACTCTGCTGACACTCTGATCAAATAAAAACAAAACAGCCACATGCAGCACAACACGCAAGCCAATCAGCTCCATGGTTCACATATGTACCAGATAAGACATGCTGAAACAGAGTAAATGAGACACATTAAAACAAGACTTTCTTCAAAGACGTGGCATGATATTACACTTTCTGATGTACAATATCATTCTTTGGGAATCTTTTTTATTTATTTATTTATTTATTTTATTTTATTTTTATTTTTTTTTTACTGTCATTAATTCTAAGCTCGCATGCTATTCAGCTTTATCCAGCCAGCCAATGAATCAAAGCCTGTGTGGCTCTTTTCTTTGAATGATTCTCTGTGTCGATGTTTAACTGGAGTCAGAGCAGAATGAGGAGACAAGAGTTCAGAAACACTCCACATGCATCCATGAGAACAGCGGTCTGGTGCTAAAACACTCCTAACTAAATGCACCAAGATGAAGGAAAAAAACAAACAAACAAAAAACCCTGAGAATTTACAGATTGGAGAAAAAAGAAAAAAAAAAAGTCACAACTATTCCAAGTCTTCTGGGGTTGCATGATGTTTTTGCATGAGGAACAGACTGAAATTAGATTGTTATTCACTGAGAGAGACTCTGTTGTAGCTCTCAAATCTCATTATTCACATTTGTGAAGTGTAAATGAAATATGAGAGCTGCAGTGACATGGAAGATCAATAATGAATTTCAGTCTATTCTTCACAGAAAGCAGAAGTTCTCATATCATATTTAAAAGTCATATGGACCATATATACATTCAAGTGCCAAAGAAAAAAAAAAAAGTCTAAACAATAAGCTTTTAATGGTCTTAACCACAAATTATTGGTCAAGAAATTTAAGCAAAATTTAAGCAAATGTACCATTTAAAAAGCCATTGCTGGTCCAGGAAACAAAAAAAAACAAAAAAACAAAAAAAAAAAGAAAGAAAGAAAAAAAGTTTTTGGCAGAATATGGGAAGTTGTGTGTGGAGTGATGAATCACAATGAAAAAGGAGTCGCATGGTGATGCTCCAGAGTGGTGTCTTACAAAATCTACTGAGAAATATAATAATAAATGCATCTCTACCACAGTAAAGCATGAAGGAAGGAGTCGTCATTGTGTAGGGAGCCTTTTTAGCTGCTGGTATTGGTGAGCTACTTCAATGTGTAAAGTTATATAATGCTTTGGAGTACAAGATAATATTGCAGGACAGCTTGCTTCTAACATATGATAAATAAATAAAGTTATTTAAAGAGGAATTATCAGGTGTTATTTTTCAGACAATGCTAATATTTAAATTGCAAAGACAGCCAAGAAGTGGCTTAAGAATAAGTCCATCAGGCTCATGATTTGGCCTGGTCAGAGTCCAGATTTAAACCCTAAAGAGAATATTTGGTCTCACATTAAACCATTAACATTGAGTGCAACAGCACTGACTCTTCTTCCTGTAAAAAGCTGTCTTCAAGTTGGGGAAGGCTATTCTATGGAAGTAAAATAATGCCATATGTTTTTGAAACAAAAAGCATCTTGAATTGCACTAATTGGGGAAAAAAAAAAAAAAAAAAATGCACTGCATTAACCTTGCATGTATTTTAATGCATTGCATTTTTAGGGCTTGCATTTTTATGGGCTGAAATTGAACATGGTTGTATATTTAAGCTGTGAATATTTCAATTCAAAACAGTTCACACACATTTTCATTGTTAAAAATGCAATAATCCATATTCACCTTTCAGATTTCACTTCCAAAATATTCATTCTGTTTAAAAATACAACCTATAATATTCAGCCGGCAATTTTCTGTCCATTTTATTTTGCGTCCGCAAATTCAGTGGTTCAATCTTCAACATTTCACATCCTGAAACTGCAGGAAAAGCAGTAGATTACAGAGCATAATCTCCATCTGCTGTTAGTCGACCTCACCAGCAGGTGGTGTAAGCGTGTGTTGACGGAGCAGAAAGATGGGTAGAGTGTGTCATTCATTCATTAAAACGGATTTACATTAACGGAGCAAGCGGTAAGTGCATGTGTGATGATTATCAGGGACAGTATATATGCAGGAAAAGGTGATAAAGACACAAAAGTTGTGTTTACATTTAATTCACTGTTACTTTCCCTGTGTAGCCTACATGTAAGCAGCTTTCTCTATAGTGAACGGGATTATAACGTTATTCCCCGATGCTGATGTACAATTCAAACATTAAATCATATAACTTTCATTATATCACGGAGCTGTGCTGCACTACTGGGGCTTCCCTTAATACATCACACTCCAGGATTCCCCTGCCGTCGGGACATATTAAACGCTTAACTTATCTTTATAGACTAAATACAGTGAAAGACCACTGTAGGCTATAGGCTACAGGCAAGCAAGTTGACTCAGAACATAGATGTAATGCGCAAAGTTTGATGATAATCGTTTCCCAGTGAAATATTGGCATAAAGTTGGCTTGACATTGGACGTACGATATTCGCAAATTTAGGGATCATCTCTAAAGTTACACACAACATTTCAAACTTCAATAGCATATGAAGAGAATGACTTACAGTCATGAAACCAACTGTAAAGTATTTATGTAGATTTCAGGTATGATGCACACCTTTTAGATTCTTGATATTAAATAAAATAAACTGTCAAGTCATATGTAAATATTGTTAAATATTTGACTTAGCCTACTGTATGCTCATACACAAAATATACCATAATTTAAAGCTCTATAGTATTTGAAGAAAATGAATTAGTCTGTAAAGTGTTCATGTATGTGTGATGCACAACTTATAGACTGTTGATAATAAATATGAACTCATGCTGCAGTGAAAAATATTAATATTTACACATGATTTGACAGTTTATTTTATTAAATATCAAAAATCTAACATATACCATCATTTTAGATTGTTGATATTAAAATAAATAAGCTCATGCAGTAGTAAAAATATAGCAATGTTTTCAACGTATTTTATTAAATATAAAAAATATAAAAGGTGTTCATCATGCTTGACACCTGCATGAGCACATTACAGTTTATGACTAAGTCATTATCTTCAAATCATATTGAAGTTAGTAATGTGTATACCAATGTCATATGTAACTTTAGAGACGGTCCCTAAATTTGCGAATATGGACCATTGAATGTCAAGCCAACTTTATGACAGTATTTCACTAGGAAATGCTTAGCGTCAAAATTAGCTCATTAAGTCCATATTCTGAGTCAACCTGCTTGCCTGTAGCCTATATAGTATAGTATAGGTGCAAGTTTGGTGGTATTTTATATCACTGTATTTAGTCTATAAAGATAAGTTTAACATTCTAGATCTCCCGAAGGCAGGGAAATCCTGGAGTATGATGTATAGAGGGAAACCCGAGTACTGCAACACAGCCGCGATATAAAGTTAAGGAAAGTCTATCTCAGATTTAACGTTTGAATTGTATCAGCATCAGAGAATAACGTTATAATCTCTTTCACTGTAGAGAAAGCTGCTTACATGTAGGCTACACAGGGAAATTAACAGTGAAGACATTTAATTAAATGTAAACACAACTTTTGTGTCTATCACCTTTTCTGCATATATACTGGACCTGATAATCATCACACATGCACTTACCGCTTGCTCCGTTAATGTAAATGAAATGAATGACTTGCTCTAACTGTTGCTCTGCTCTTCGTCAACACGCGCTTGCACCACCTGCTGGTGAGGTCGACTTACAGCAGATGGAGATTATGCTCTATAATCTACTGCTTTTCCTGCAGTTCCTGGATGTGAAATGTTGAAATATTAACCACTGAATTTGTGGATGCAAATTTGTGGATGCGAAATAAAATGGACAGAAAATTGCCTGCTAAATATTATAGGTTGTATTTTTAAACAGAATTAATATTTTGGAAGTGAAATCTGAAAGGTGAAAATGTGTGTAAACGGTTTTGAATTGAAATATTCACAGCTTAAATATACAACCATGTTCAATTTCAGCCCATAAAAATGCAAGCCCTAAAAATACAATGCATTAAAATACAAGCACGGTTAATGCAATGCATATTTTTTTCAAGTAGTGCAATTCAAGATGCTTTTTGTTTCAAAAAAATATGGCATTACTTCCATATAGTCCGTGCTAAGTTACTTTGTCTACAGTATTTGTGCAATTTTTATTTGTGGAGCATTAAAAGGCTTCGGTCAATGTAAGTCTCTCCAAAACATCTCCTTTGGTGTTCCACAGAAGATACTTCCTATAAAGAAGTGAATTCATAAACAGGTATGTTTGTGTTTATAGTAGGGGTGTCACAATATACCGGTATTGACGATAATCGTGATATTCAAAGCATGAAATATCGATATTGTGTTAATTTAGGGTGTGACAATATAACCGGTATTGGCGATAACCACAATATTTTAAATGAATAGGTCTCATGATATCATGACACGTAAATACTCCAGTTCCAGTACCTGGTTGACCTCTCAGGTGGCAGTACTGCACCTTAACGCTGACACCTGTCAAACAAGAAGACAACGCAGCACGCGCAGCTATTCCGAGAAGAACCATGTTGTCCGAACGGGAGAGTGAGAGTCTCTGTCCACACCCGTAAAAAGTAAGCTCAACAGTATAGGAGTTTTTTGGCTCCTTAGACAGCCCAATCTGCAGAATTTGCCTGGCTACAGTCAGTGCGAAGGGTGGCAACACCACCAACCTTTTTACCCACCTCCATGTCCATCACCCTGCGGATTACACCATTTTACAGAGTAAGTTGCGATTATTTTACTAGTCATGGAATGGGAAATGTTATATTAACCTGTTAACAGTGATTTTCTGTGTTAATTTATTTAAATAAAAAGGTGATCCTTTTTATAAGTACTGCGTTTTCTTTACTCATCTTACTCAGTGTGATGTAGCTATGCATGCAGGCAGTTATATGCCCTCAAAATTCAAGATACACAGGCATTTTTGCCTCTGCGAGTTTGTCATTATATCATACGATAAGATGTAGTTGTATTACAATATCACATGAGCAAGAGTGCAGTTTTCAGGACTTCCCAAATCAGCACAAATGCAATGTTCATTTAACTTATTGTTGAATGAACAATGTGAGTAACATTTTAGTACTGTTAATATTGTATTTTTTTCTTTTTCGCCAACGAAAATTTCAAAATTATGAACTGCAGAACAGAGTCCCCGTGCAACAGACAGAAATGTTTTTGTTATACTGACTGAATCCGCGTTTTGAACAAAGTTTAATTTAAATGACCCATTCAATAAAGATGGTTAAATGAATGCCTCGCTTCCACATTAAGACAGTGACTTGCTGCCAACTACTGGCGGTTTAGTTTCATATTTAAAGTACATTTTAATTAAAAAGAAATAAAAAAATAAAATAAAAAAATAGAAATAAATCCATATTTAAATATTAAATTAAATTTATGAAGACAACTTGTAATTGTACAACTTGACAATTGTAAATGCTGTGTAAATATATTAATACCACTCTATGTCACCTCTGTATTGCAAAGATGGATTTTGTTGATAATGATTTCATTTGATTGGTAACAGCCTTAATGTATAGGCTGCTAGACTAGTATTAATGTTTATTTCTTCAGGTCTTAAAAAAGGTCTTAAAAAGCCTTAAATTTGACTTAATGTGCAGCAACCCTGAAAAAGAAAAACTAAATAAACAAAGTAAAAATTAATTTGACCGATATATTTTTTCCCCCAAGGATTCTATAGATATCACGATACATCAATATCGTGAATTCTTTTGGCCACAATAACCATGGTGTGAGAAATCTAATATCGTGACAGCCTTAGTTTATAGTAAAACTTTGCTGCAGACTCAGATATGTGGATGACCGAGAAGTGCAGAGAACCTTCCTCAAATGTTTCTTCACAATATTTTTCATGCAGTGTTTTAAACTAGTGTTTCTGCAGCTTATAATATGCAGACAGCCATCATCATGAAACCAGTGCAGGTTCATCCTTCAACATTCAGGGTTATGATCTTCGCCCTGCTGGAAGGCCTAATGTGAAATAGATGGCAGTAAAAAGGTTTCATCTCCTGTACCTGAGCCCGTATCACTGTCTCACATATGCACACTTCTCATCAGATTAAAGGAAAACTGAACAACTCCTCTAAATTTAGCTGCTCTATTAGTTTATCAGTTCTGAATGATCTTTATAAGAAAATATTAACACACATCATGATCATTTTCCTTTTTCCTTCACATTGTGTTCATACCGATATTACAGCCCTTCCATACATATCTACTCATGATTTACTATGACAATTTTCCACATTAATATACTAATTATTATTAAATGGAGAATTGTCATAATAAAGCATTAGCAGAGGACTGTAAAAAAAAAAAAAAAAAAAAAAAAAAAAAGGTAACTTGAAACACTGGACACATATTAAAGGAAGTGTTTAACCAAAAATGAAGGTTATCCCATAACCAAAACAATGTTTTTTTTTTTTTGCAAAATACATGCAGTTTTGTTTAACAGTTTTTTAAACATCACTGCATTCTTGGGAAGTTGTCTCACAAAGCATTGCACAAGCTGAACTAACCTTCCATTCAAATAATTTGCTAAAAATTGCTCTCCCAGTAAAATGCACCTCATTCAAAATGAGCAGTAAAGGAGTAACAGGAGAAAGGCAGACCTAATTCTAGCAATAAACAGCTAAAAACATGTGACTGTTTCCATAACAAGTTGTGAAAGCTGTGTAGGACAGCCGGAAGAAGAGACCCTGCTGTATTAGAGAGAAGTCTGACAGGTGCCATGAGCAATACCCAATTACGGACAGCAAGATCTGTAGTGATTAAAGCTTTGTCTCCTGAAAAATGCACAAACTGTTCACACCTGTAGTCAGGAGTCAGAGCTGGAGTGACCATGGATAAACAAAAGAAACTGAAGTGAACAGGGCACAAACGACTCCAGAATGACTCCACCAGAATCACAAGGACAGACACGCTGCTGTATCTACTGCATTCATGAATTTCAGCACCTCCTGTCCTTTAGCTAATATAAGACAAGCAGCTTCAACCAGAGAGCCACTCTTTAACAAACAGAGAGAATAGATTTACTGTCCCTACAATGGTACATTAAGCCAGAGACTCTCAGGCAGTTCATTAATATGAAAATGGCCTGTGTTAGGGATGAAATTAGTGTCCGCTCCAAATACAAATTGTGGCGACTCCCCAGAGCCTGAGCTATAATTGACTGAACTGTGAATGTTCACACATCTCTTGATTCAACGCTCTGTTCAATTCCCTTACTGCTACCACTCATACTTTCATTCTCTTCTCTATTTTGCATCATGGTTTAATTAGTTGTAGTTAAGTCAAGCATTACTATCACTATTGCTCATGACTGGGTTACTGATCTGAACAAACTAAGCATTCAACATTGATGTACTAGGCACCACAGGCATGAATGATTCCTTAAAACTCAGGGGTCAGGAAACGTGCCGGCGCATTTTGCTGAATTTTCTTCACATAGCAGCAAAATCGACTTAAAATACTCTGTCATTTTTTTGTCTACAGAATGTTTACTTTTATTTGTGTGCACTCAAAGTAAAAACAAAATGTTCTGCTTTTTGCAAAATAAAACTAACATGATGCGCAATCTGCCATCTCCATCTGAATGTCCACTCCCTCCCTCTGATACTCCCTCAGAAAATTAACTGTGACAAAGAGAATACTTATCACACAAACATGAGACATCTGTCCAAAGAAACGTTGAAAACAAATAGTCTCTGTTTGTGTAATATGTTTGAAAAGAGAGAGATGTCAGTCGTTCGCGAGTCATCTCATTATCCACTAATGTGGCCATGCCCATGGACAGCACACACTATTCAAAGGCAAATTCTTAGGCGATCCATGTAAACAGTCAAAGCCGCCCACTGTCATCAACTTGATTAAAAAAAAAAAAAAAAAAAAAAAACAACATGAAATTTAGTCAGATTTATGTACTTTTCATCGCTTTGAGACATGGTGAGGAATAATGCTGGAAGAATTTATGAAATATGTAATAAATGTAAAAATGTAATAATAAATGTAATAATTACTTAAATAAAATGTGTTAACATATTAAGTTGCAAATTAATTAGCCACTATGTGAAGTGCCACATCAATTAAGCTTTTGTTCACAATGAATGATGAAAATTCAGCTTCGCATCACAATAATAAATTATATTTTAAACTATATTCAAATAGAATTGTAATATATTGCTGTTTTTGTTTTTGTTTAGTTTTTTTTCTTCCTGTATTTTTTTGTTGACTTGTTTCAAAAATATTAAAAATAGTATTGTGTCCAATCTTCTGACCGGTACTGCATATAATTTAAAATATAACAGGCAAATATACAAAATGTTCTTCACATGATGTGCAATAATACGTGAATGCATGAGATCATGTTTTCTGTTAAGAGTGGAGATTATATTAATGTTAATACAATAGTTAATATTAGTTATCAACATGCTCACAGAAGGTTTTTTCTTTTATTTCACAGACTCCAGAGGGTTAAAACCCTGTCTAGAGGAAGAAGGTGTGTGCTGTTACTTACTAAGAGACCTGGCTTGGTGGACAAAAGAAAACAAAAGAGTAACTCTATAGAAACCACCAAAAACACCCTAGCAACCTGAGGACAATCTAGTGATGTACAAAAGTCTGAAATACTTCTATTTTTTCCCCAACTAAACATGATATCAGCTTAACAATCTATGTTAAAGTCACTATGAAATCAAAATAGACATTTTTTTTTTTTTGGAACAATGCAGTATTTATTATGAATGATTTATCCAAGCACATAATTATTATTTTATTTTTTATTTATGTCCCCTGATAATCTTTAATCAAAATAACTTCCCCTCACTCTTGCAGCAAAATATTTTCTCTTTTCTGATAATGTGTTTAATTACATTTCATGTGAGCAACCAGTCACTCACATGATATTGGCCAATAACAAACCATGACCGACCATCCAACCAATGGACAAAGGACAAGTCCCGCATTCTGAATTTTTAGAAAACTAAAACTTTTTCCAGGCTTAAATTCTATTGTACTGTATGACATGAACAGACCTGTTGGATATGTTTCCGTTATACTACACTGTAGAGTGAACAGCTTAAACTGTTTAAAGGCAGAATTGGTCAAAACTATTCTGGAATAGAGGAAACAATCAGAAGAGAAGACAGGCAATATAAACACAAGGTTATCAGGCTTGTCATCTGAGCTGCCCTTCCCAGGCCGTTTGTTCTTATTTCTTCTAGTCATCAAGGTGTGGTTACCATGATTTTCATGATGAACAGCAGCAACTGGAGCCGAGTGTCTGAACATACACGCACAAAGCAGCGTTCCATTAGCCAACCATCACAGAGGCCACGGCCTGACCTACGCGCTTATCAGCAGCCACTCGCAGTGTGGCCCGTCAGTGGAGGGTGCTTCACCTGAGAGGAGACCACTGAAAAGGGTACTACAGCAGAGCGTACACTCAGATCACAGTTAAGCGCTCTTGTTTTGCTCTTAGAAAGGCTTGCCTTAATGAGGTGACTTCCCCGTGACCTCTTGGATAGAAGTAGGGATGAATTACACAGATGCTGGCCAGCAATTAAAAGACACTTCAAAGGAAAAATGTGAAGGCTAATGTACTCAGTGTGGTCCATGTTTTTCAACACATATCAAATGAGCACTATCGGCCTGGAGGTCAAGGCTCGGATGGTGCTCAGGTATATGGATGGAGTGTGCGCTCCATAGTGGCATGCGCAGAAAGCTTGTATCTCCATTTAAAGATATCATTTGAAAGCACTGTCCTTGGATTTCACTATCCTCACAGCTCTTATAGTATTCACGTACTGTATGGTGCGGCACGCTTCACGGCGGGTTAACTGGCAGGTCAGATTTTATGACTGTGTAATGAAGGTGATACGCTCTGGAAGCTAAACTTTCATGCTGCCAAGCTTCCTGAAATAACATGACATCAAATAGAGATTAGTAATCAGAAGCACATTAAACAAAGTTAAACAATGGGCTCTGCCACACACTTACTCCATTGATAAGATGGAATGTAATTGTAAACACTCTGAACAGGTATGACTCCTCACCTACAAGCCACATTATATGATAATTCATAACTAAAGAACCTGATAAAGTGGACACAGTTCCTCAGTTCATTGTGTTATTCTCATTAGCATTCGCTAAGACGCATCACTCAGGGTTAGTTGTTCTTTAAGGCCCTGATTACAGGCATTGTAGTCAATCACAAATATGCTTGTTTTATTAAAAAAAAAAAAAAATATATATATATATATATATATATATATATATATTTTTTTTTTTTAATTATTATTATTTTTTTTAATAAAACAAGCATATTTGTGATTGACTAAAAAAAAAAAAATATATATATATATATATATATATATATATATTTTTGTAGTCAATCATATATATATATACACCATGAACATTTCATTCATTATTACAGTTTATTCACTATAGTTTATTTATTTATTTATATAGAGTCCCAGTAGTGCTCAGCGTAAATAAGTACACCCCCCTTTGAAAAGTAACATTTTAAACAATATCTCAATGAACAAAAACTATTTTGACAAGACTAAGTTTTATATAACATCTGTTTAACTTGTAACATGAAAGTAAGGTTAATAATATAACAGAGAACAACATTTTCAGTTTTACTCAAATTAGGGTGATGCAAAAATGAGTACACCCCACTGAAAGTCTCTGGAGTGAAGCTACATTTTAGACTCCAAATATCTAATTTAACAAGAATTCAACCACAGGTGAGTCTAATTACTTATTACACAGGTGTCCAGCAGACAGTTAAAAGGGTGTTAAAACCCCTTCCCATTTCATGCTATCAGCAATGGCACCACATGGAAGAGACCTGAGAAAGAAAATCATTTCTTTACACCAGAAAGGTGAAGGCTGCAAGAAGATCAGCAAAGCTTTACTTATCAGTCAGAATACTGTAGCAAAAGTGGTACAAAGATTTAAAAAAGATGGAACCATCTCACAGAGACATGCAGGTCGTCCACGGAAGTTAACACCTCGACAGGAGCGTCTTCCAATGAGAAAGGTTGAAGAAAATCGGCATGCAAGTTCACTGCAGTTGGAAAATTTAAGATTGAAAGCCAAACTGGGGTGACTATTTTTCGTGACACAATACGGCGTACACTGCAGAGGAATGGCATGCATGGGTGCCATCCACGAAAGAAGCCTTTACTAAAGTCCAGGCACAAAAAAGCCCGCCTAGATTTTGCCAGGGCCCATGCTGACAAAGATGAAGACTACTGGGACTCTATACTCTGGGGTGATGAGACCAAGATAAATGTTTTTGGAACTGATGGCTTCAAAATTATATGGCGTCACAAAGGTGAGGAATACAAAGAAAAATGCATGGTGCCTACAGTGAAACATGGTGGTGGCAGTGTCCCTATGTGGGGCTGCATAAGTGCTGCTGGTGTTGGGGAGCTGCATTTCAATGATGGCATCATGAATTCACAGATGTACTGCTCTATACTGAAAGAGAAGATGCTACCATCACTACGTGACCTTGGTCGTTGTGCACTTTTCCAACATGACAATGATCCTAAACACACATCTAGGGCAACTGTTGGATTTCTGAAGAAGAACAGGGTGAAAGTGATTCCGTGGCTCCTGATCTGAACCCAATCGAACAACTATGAACAAGTTGGTGACATTTTGCAACATATCTTTTTCCATTCTTCAAGAATTACCTCTTTTAGAGACTGGATGTTGGATGGAGAGTGATGTTCAACTTGTCTCTCTCAACTTGTTCAAGAATTCTCAAGAGACAAGTTGAACATCACTCTCCATCCAGCATCCAGTCTCTAAAAGAGGTAATTCTTGAAGAATGGAAAAATATATGTTGCAAAATGTCGCCAACTTGTTCATTCCATGCCTAGAAGACTTTGTGCTGTCATTAAACATCATGGCGACCATACAAAGTACTAGATGTAGTAGTTTTTGTTGTGGGGTGTACTCATTTTTGCATCACCCTAATTTGAGTAAATCTGAAAATGTAGTTCTCTAAGGTTATATTATTAACCTTACTTTCATGTTATGAGTTAAACAGATGTTATATAAAACTTAGTCTTGCCAACATTTTGGAAATTGTTTTTGTGTTCATTGAGATATTATTTAAAATGTTACTTTTCAAAGGCGGTGTACTCTTTTACGCTGAGCACTGTATATATGTATGTATGTATGTGTGTACATTTTATATATATATACACACACACACACATATATATATAGTGTGTCTGATTAAGTTCTGGTTTGACTGTACATACAACCATATTAAAATGCAAGACTGAATCTGAAATTGTGATCTTTGACAGTGATAATAAATAAATTAATAAATAAATCTGTCTGTCTGTGCAGTGCAAGTTCAATAGACAGGACCCAGCCACTTGTTCTGTTACCTGTAATGTCTTTTTTCTACTTTTTTATTTTTTATTTTACTATTTTATTATTAACTTTTCATTTGATCTTTTTAATGCAATGTTTACTTAATAGCTGAAGGCTACATGCTATGTTTTAATGTATTATTTACTTTTAATAATTAATTACATTAATGATCAACTATATATATATATATATATATATATATATATATATATATATATATAAATAATAATAAATAAATAAATAGTTTTTGCTATGGTACTGAAATTGATCCAGAGAACCATGAAATTTTACTGGTATTGGTAGCAACTACTGAAATGTACCTGTCTAGAGGACATTTCGCATGAGAACCTTTTCTCTACACATAAAAGCACAATTATTAGTGCATGAAGCCCATTTTCTTCAGAAAGAGTCAATTTTGTAAGTGACACGGTAAGGTCTCTCTCATACAGTGCTGATCAGTCCTCTCCTATCTGACAGGTGCTTCTGCCATTTTAAAACGCTGAGCAGAGGGTCCATAAATCACACATCTGTTCTGCTAAACACCTCTAATGCTGCTAAATGAGTCCTCAGAAAGAGTGTCAGACAGCCGCTGCCGCAACCTCCCAAATCGCAGTCATTTACTAGTGCTGTGAAAGCTCTCCACCCGCAAAAAACACTTAAGAGGCAGTAAATGGAGAAGATCTCTCACAGTCAGGGGGATGTGTTCAGATGAGCGGAGGAACAGTTCTAGTTAGCTAGCGTGTCTTACACCAGCGTCCCTGTGATGATTTAGGAAATGGAAGCCTGTGTGCTTTGAGAGGATGTGTCATCTGTCTGTATATGAGTGGGGAGTGGACGTGATCTGTCCAGACAGCATTTGTTATTTCCATTACCTGTGAAAACCATTTTACCTCATTCTTACAAAGCATCTGACGCAACACAAGTACCATGTACTTTACCGCCCCAAACGAAGGCTTTATAATTTCACCTTGTAGCAGAAGTCAAAAGATTTTGTCAATCTTAAAGAAAGCAGCAGCAGAAGTGATCTAGCATACGTGCTCCGCCGCTTCCCGCAAGACAAATAGATGCATCAAAGAAGCGATATGTAATTAAAAATACTTGCTGAGCACGATGAAATGAAATAAGGACAAATAGTCCAATGACGAAAATCATATTAGCACATAAAAAGAAATAACCGTCCTCTAGCACGTATACAAGCATGCCTACATTTTTAATTAGCATTTAATTGTTATTTCTTTTCATTTAGGGGGAAAAAATCATCACTTTTTAATTTGAACGTAACAGAGCATAAACGTAACCTATACATAAGGGGACAAAATTACAACCTCAATTAACCCTCCACAAATTAAAACTGCTTCTTCAGCACTTCTTGCAGCCGTCTGAGGGATTACAAGTGTCCTCAGCATCTAGGGCTCAGAGGAGGAAACACACAGCATTCTGGGTATTGTTCTAGAATGATTGAATTGAGACTGAAGTCAATGAGCTCTGAATGAGGTGTCACTACAGTCACTACTGCATGCTACGAACCAACTACATGAACACACACACACACACACAACAAGAAAACATCAGTACTTAACTTCACTAAAACTGCTCAAGGGGTTTATTTATGCTGTAATAACTTGTCATTTACTGTGAAAAATAAACAAAAAAAAAACAAGCCCACCTTAATGAATGAATGCAGCACATGCACAATTAAAAATTAATAAGGGAAAGCCAAATATTGCATTTTGGAAGTGGCAGACACAGAGTATGTGTGTCTCATAAAAAGGTTTCATCTACTGCAAGATCTTAATGGTGAGGTGCATGATGGGTGGTCAGATTGTTTGTCTGACAATGAGGATTTACCTCCAGATGTTCCAAGATGTACGGTGGGTTGGTCATACCCAGGCGCAACATCGCTCCCTCTGGGATCTCCTTCACCAGTTCCCAGAGCAGAGATGGCAGGTCAGTGCCGATGTCCCGGCCGTACGCACCCGTGTCCTCACTGGTCAGCCAGATCTCACAGACACCCTCTGTAAGACAAGGCGGCGGCTGAGTTGTGTTGATTAAACATAGTCATTTTCCATTCAATACAGGAAAATATAGTTCCTTAATATTTATAATTTAAAGTAGACTACCCAATATATGTATGTGCTTTCCATTTGATTTTGTGCCTAATTTAGGAGAACTGTCATCTTAGCAAAAACTGTCATCTTAGCAAAATGTTGGTATCTTTTGTAAGCAGTTTCATTTGTATGGTGTGCTGCCTATGAAGACAGTAGGGCTGTAAATCGGACGGTTCATCACGATTCGATACAATATCGATTCTCATAGCCAGCTATACGATATTTTCCGATACCTCAAAAAGTTCTGCGATACGATTACAATACGATTAGATTCTATCAATATTTCGATATTATGAGCCTATTTTACAAAACCAGTTACATTTTTATTAACTGCAACCAAAATTTATAACAAACATTTTTTTTTCAAAATTTCACCTGAACCCTGATTAGGACATCCACAAATAAAGAATTCACACAGTAATATAATGACAGTTTATGACATGATAACAGTCAAGAAAGTATTTTAATTCTGTGCTAAAATGTGTAATGTCAAAAAAAGTTTGTTTTTTTTACGCGTGGCATCGATGCATCGTATCGTTAGACATTAGATTGATGTATCGATCTATATCGATGTACTGTTACACTCCTAGAAGACAGTCACTTTAGGTTTCATGTCAGTTAGGAAAAAAATCTTCTTCTAATCTTAATTCCTGACTTAAGGCAACGTTCATACAATGGTCAATTTTGAGATTTTGCTTCCATAACATGCCTTCTTATAGACTAATGGAAAGAAAACATTCAAAGACACACAAATGTTAAATTTAATTATACTTTGTCTATTTGCATTTGTAGATTTCCATTACAATATATATTTAAAGGCTGTATTTTTTCTCCAGCACTGAGTCAAATCTCCACTTTAGCAGCACTTACAAAGACCAAACTTTACATTTTTATTACATCTATAGATTTTTACAGAGGAGTTTGTTCATATATCATTATCATTTTATCCTCGGTCTGTTGACAGTATTTTCTAATTTATGGAGTGATGAAAAAAGGAATATCCAAAAATCACCTCTGCAAAAACCCTTAGCTCTGATGTGTCAACAAAATCGAACAGGACAACTGTTGATTAGAAAATTGCATACATAGACATAACATTTCAGAAAACTTCATTTGTAATACAAATCATTTGTCGTAATATAGTGTGATTAATCAGCCATTTAATTATGGTGATATATTTTAGTTACTTTTTCTATCTGTGGTGCTTTGCTTTAAGATTCGAAATACCATGGTTACTAGTTAGGATATTTCGGTAATACAGCCCCTGACCTCTAAGTAGAGGTTGAGTGATAGTGGATTTTACAGATAACGATAACTAGGTGGGCTTACGCTGGCCGATAACAGATTTATCAACTGATAGTTTTTAAAATGAATAAAAAACAGACATAACACACAAAATAGTGTTAAAATTTATTACAAAAATTGAAAAACAGTACTAATCCAGGAAAACGTACTATACTTTTTAATAATAATAATAATAATAATAATATTATATATATATATATATATATATATATATATATATATTAATTATACCTTGATCATTCATGTTAGTTCATAGAGCATTAACTAATGTAAAAATGTATTAGTAAATGTTGAAATTAACAATGAACAATACTTTTAGTAAACTTAGTTAATGTTACAAATAGACTATTATTGTAAAGTGTTACCATTTCATATAAATCCAAACAGTCAAGCTTGTCAAAATCTCTCCACGAGGCATCAGTGATAGCTTTTATTTCACCTCTAGAGGCCTCTCTCGTACTGTATAATGACACAGACCCTTCTCAGCCGCTTCAAGAACAGAAGCAACCCAGAAAAACTATCGTATGGATTTTTGCCTGTAATCGATTTTTCCAGCAATCGGCTATCAGTGTCGATTAATTTACTACCTCTAATGATAGTAAAAAGCTAGACAGCTCACTAGGTTTATGCACAGTGCTTGACCCTAGACCATTCTAAAAAGAATTAAAATGTACGAGTGCCATGTACTCCACAAATGGAAAACAGTTCAGGCTCAGGTCTGAGATAAACTCCAGAGCAGCAGATATCTCAACCACGTGTTAGTTCTTGCTCTCCAGAGCAGCAGATGATGAAAGCTTCCTTATTAGGTGATCAATCTCCCACACTTTCATGCACTATGACAGACTTAATAATGGTGATTTTGAAAGAGTATCACCATCCGGTTGTGGAACCCATCATTTCATGATTCCGCACCATATCTGAGCATCTCTGCTGGATGCTGCTTAAAATGCAGAGACACAATTAGCAAAGCCATAAGGATACTTAAACGTGCAAGTGAGTGAAAGAGAGCCCGTGTGCATGTTTATAATTGAAAGGAAGCCAACGTTAAATCCAGATCAAGGCCATTAGTTGCGGCTCTGATGGGTGTCCTTCTACTTGCATTATTAATCTAGTGTCAGCGAAGCGGAAGAGAAGGTTAGTGCTTCCTGAACATCACCTAATCATTATAATACCATTGTCTCTCAGCACCATTCAGCAGCTAATGTATGATTCAGAGGTGCTCCATCAAATCGCAGGAGTCTGAGTGAACCGACAGTCTGGGCTGTAACAAGTATTTATGTGTCATAGTGCTGAATCTGACAGAGGACGACTGACTGTGATGGACAGAGCAAGTGTGCCAAGTCAAGTCACATTTATTTATATATAACTTTACACAACAGAGATCGTTTCAAAGCAGCTTCACAGTAATAAACATGAAAATAACAGTGGTAATGCATCAATTTTGAAACAAACCCAATATCAGCTATAAAGCAACTTTATAAAAGACAATAGTGTCATTATTTAGTCCAATTCAGTCTGTTAGTCTGTCGATCTGTTAAACAGTTCAACAATTATGAAACAAATTCAGCTATAAAGCAGCTCTGTAAAAGACACTGACTATAGTGGTAAAAAAGGCATTACATTTTTGGGATGCTGAATAAACTGAGTTCATGTTGACAACATTGTGTGACAAATATAATGCAGTATATTGATGCTCGAAAACAAAAATGGAAACATTTTAGGCATGTCAACGGAAAATGACTGAGGTCAGATAACAAAAGATACCAAAAAAATCTAGGCGCTTGGCCAGTAACACACCTACTGTAAGTGAGTTCATTATTTGTGCTGTGTAATAGGGTATGTGCATAATGACAGTAAAAATAACCACAATTCTGAGTGAATTATCAGAATCATAAAAATTGCATGTAAATGGGAATGAAGAGGTTTGCTTGTGTCATGTAAACATCTTACAGCAATTAAGTCTCTACTCTGAGTACTGGAAATGAATCACATTAATGGTGCATGTGTAAACATATTTAATAGCATCATTAATCAGCTCAAGTCAGTTCAATGTTGATTCAGTTCAGTTTATTAATTCTGCTGATGTTATCAATTATGAAAAGTTGCAGCTATAAGCAGCTCTACAGAAGACACAATCTAAGACTCAACAGATGGTGGTCTTCAGAAGATTTACTGACCAGTGAGAGTTAAAAGCACAGAGAGAGAGACATAAGGGCTCTGCTCCAAAAACTACTGAGCTGCCCACCTGCACAGCACATCGCATCGGTGACCTGGTGTCCATTTGCGCAGCATCACTTTGAGCAGCTCCACGCATAGTGAACATGAATGATTGAGAGCTCTAACAGTCTCTAGACTGTTGTAAATACTAGTGCAAACATGGTGCAAAACGTGTCACTGGATCACTCAAACATCTGGAGGTGGTTGGATATGTAGCCACATCACATGAAAGCCCAAAGTATACTTCACTTTTTACGCGTATGCGAGGGTCAGCGTACAGTGTACGTGACACAAATTTCATCATCAGAAGAGTATGCGCACCGCCGGATTTTTGTAACCGCGCATACTTGTCCATGTGCATTAAATTCTTTTTTTTGCAGTAATTAGCGAGTCCACAAGGTGGCAACCGTCATGAGGGCGTTGATTCACAAGGTAGTCAAAGAAAAACTGCATAAACAGAACAGACTGGAATGCATGCAAGCTACAGCGACGATGTAGGCCTATATAGATGAGAGATTGTCCTAAGAGGTTAGAAAGTATCATCATTTGTACAACTCTAGCATGAAAAATACAAAGATGTTTACATGGGTTGTAACTCCTGGCGAGAGATTGATCAAAACTGAGCATGCATGGAATGCCTGTGTATGTGTACGAGCCAAATGAAATATACTTTGCAAGGTTGTGTATTCGTGCACTAGTGTACGCGTATAAAAAAAAAAAAAAAAAAAAAAAATTATATACACATATATACACACACACCCAGGGCTTCAGACTAAAGGACAAGACCCAGCTACTCATCTAACACAAATTCCCTGTGACACAGCTCATGTCTAGGGTCTCATTCACAGGGCTCATTGTGTTAGCCACAGTGAATGAGAAACAACAACACTGTCATGGATCTCAGGCATTGGTGACAGCTTCAGCTGGACTGGGTCATGGCACCATGGAACACCTAATCATGTAAATACAGCCAATTAACCCATGGGACACAGTGGGGCATTGTCGTTAAGCATGCAGCAAAAAACAGGATGAACACACACAGCCCCAGCACATTTCCATTACCTGAACCCTGGACATGCGCTGATATCATCTACATACGGGGTGTTCCTTTTTCCAGCAATAAAGAAAGGAGGGATGGAACAGGGTGGTGTGGAAAGAGCGGGGTGTGAGGAATTTTGACATGTTAGGAAACAGCTGGAGCTGCAGTCCTGCCTTTCCTGCAGTGAAACACACAACACTATCCTCATTTGGCCCAGCTCTGCAGGAAACCCAGGTTTGACGTGTCAGAGCCTGGCACTCACAGGGCCACGGCATGTCCTTGAAACCTCCATCACCGCACCGCAACTCCTACTGGTATATAGCTTGTTTTCTCTCTGTCTGTTGTGCATTATGAACCCAGTTGCATACAGCACATTACAGCAGGCGCTCCACGATGAAGCTGCTTTCTGAAGCTTGCGCACTAAAGAATATGTCAGAGTGGATCAGATGAACTCACTGGGAGGGACAATAAACTGCACTGTGGATGGTGGATCTGTGTTGAAATGATACACTCAGCATCACGGTGGATGGTTCCAGTGAAATAAAGCTAAATTGTTAATTAGCTTTCACACACTCATCTAAAGCTGAGCTTGGCCTCTGAATAATTAATATCACATAATGCTCTTAAAGTGATGTTGTGCAAACAGAGTGTCATCAGTCCTCAACACTCAATCACACCATGACCGCGGTGTGCTCTTCAAAACCAAGTCCTGCACGTTCACCTTTGATGACCTGTTTACTGCTATACAGAGTGGAAGTCTGTAATGTGTGGTGTTTGCCAAGATGAAATTCACTATCATTACTGCTTATACAAAGGCTAAGACCAGCATTTCCCAACTTTGTGTCAGCAATCACAGCAACACTAAACATGTTCTCTTCCTAATCAATCATCATTCAACTCATCAGCTCGTTAGCATAGAGTCAGAAACCTAAAACGGATGGGTCAGATAGGAGACACATTCAACATGTGTACTATTGGTGTGGGTTGGGAAACACTGGGCTAGACTAGACTAGCACTTCAACTGGAGGTGATCAGACTGACAATCACCTGGAAAAAGAGAAATCTAGAAACAAATGATAAAAAAAAAAAAATAAAAAAAATCAAAAAAAAAAAATCAATAAAATAATTACACTTAGACTTTTGCCTTGGTCCAGTAAGCAACCACAAAAAAAAACAAAAAAAAAAAACACCCCAGTATCTTCAGAGTAAGTTGTGTGCAAACACCACTTATAAAAAAAATAAAATAAAATAAAAAGAATAAATTAAATAAAAACATGGTCATTGTATTTATCCCAAATATCCCCCTAAATGTCTTTACTGTAAACATTTATTTTTTTGTAATTTTAACAGAAAAGTACTGCTACAGTAAAAAAAAAAAAAAAAAAAAAAACAAACAAAAAAAAAAACAGTACGTTTTATTTACTATAAACAGTGGAAAACTGTAATAAATCGAACAAGACATATTTGGCAGTAACATTTGCAAATATAGTTAAAAATATAGCTGCAAGCAGCGATACGGGGCTGTAGCGCAATGCGGAGCAGGAAGAGCAAAAACTGCAGAAATTGAACAAACACGAAAAACAGCTGGTTTAGAATTACGGGTGAGAATGAACTCAGAATGTACAGAAGTTTAAATGCAAATGAACAGCATAAATAAAAAATAAAATAAAAAGTTTATTTCAAATCCTAGAGGAATAAAGATCAGTAAAATGCTGACCCAGATAATAAAGGAATCAAAACACACAATTTCATAAAATTGCTACACCCTGGATTCAAAACTCACAATCTTTGAGGTGCTCAACAGGCATCTGGCTTTACACAATGAGCTACTTGAGAATGCACATTCACCAGGCTGCTGAGGAGAGCTTTTAGTGTGAGAATGAGTACTCGCACACACACACAAAAAAAACATTACTTAGCATGTTAATCAGATTAGCATGCTAAGCTAAATTAATGTTAATGTAGCTGATGGTTAACCTACGGTGGCCCAGTAGTGCACAACACAAAATTAAAAAAACAAACATAAGTTCACAACACAACGGAATAAAGCCACAACACAACAGAAACAAGCCATAACACAACGAAATCAAGCCACAACACAACAAAATAAAGCCACAGCACAACGAAATTGAGCCACAACACAACGGAAATGCTCCCAACCACTAGAGGGCTCTCAGAGCTTGGTAAAGTTAGTTTTCCTTGCCAATGTTCTATAGAGTCGGCAGTGATATCAATACCACGATTAGTTTCAACAGTATGTAACCACTGTATATCGACATGCAATATTAATTCAAAATCAACTACGTGCATTTGTAATCATTTGCAATTCTACCTTTAATTAAATTGCTAACAGTGACTGTTCTCTGTAAAGCTGCTTTGAAACGATATGTATTGTGAAAAGCGCTATACAAATAAATGTGAACTGAATTGAATTAATACAAATGATTAGTTTTAACCACTTGGTGGAATTGGCAGATGTTCCCTTCATCATGTGCTGTGGTAACGCGTCAAATCATTCACATGTATAAATATGAATCTATTGAGCACGTAGTTGATTTTGAATTAATATTCAGGGAGGAGTAACGAAAAGAACTGTTTTTCATTTACTTCGATATGGCAGACAGGTACATTTAAGGAAAATGGCAAACAACACCGTCAGAATCGGCATTAGCTAGGGAATAAAATTACATAAATACACATTTTGGACAATGTTTTCAAAAGTTAAGAGTGTTTTTGCAAAATCCTCATATCTCTGGAACACTAGGTGGTGCTGTGATCAAACTTCTCAGTCTTCAGGACATGCCGATGATGATACATTCCAATTTTTGTCGAGTAATGATATGTCAAATTGTTTAAAAGATATAACAATTTATGACAAAATTCAAAATGGTGGCCCGATGGTTTGTCCGATCCTGGCAAAATCGGTATCCTCAGATTCAACATGACAAGGAATCCATAGTTCAAAAATTATGAGCCAAAATAGCCATTTTTCAGATCTCATGACCTGTAGGTGACACTGTTCCCAAATTTGGATCCTCAGATCATGGTTCCAATGTAGCGTACCAATTTTCGTTTCGATTGCTCAAAGTTTGGTCGAGATACAGCCTCTGAACCAATTCTGGGTTGACCCCGTTAAGTTTGCAACATCATAACTTTTGAACAAAGATGAATTAAAAAAAAATAATAATAATTTCAAAATTGGACAAAATTTGAAGAAGCAGAAAAACTGAATACTGTTCTTTTCAAAATGGCCACTACTGTAATGGTCTTACTGTAAGATGTTGAATGTGATCAGCATAATGAGATGTATCAGTAGTAAGTAAGTAGGTATTCCTACTTACGGTTTATAGGGCTGCCATAGACTCCCAGTGGAAAAAAAAAAAAATAATAATAAAACTGACAATTAAAATAGGGGCTACAGCCATGACCTTTTTTCCTGCCAGTGTGACTTTTGTGACAGTGTGAATTTTGTTACAGGTCACACTGGTGCCACAATCAACTGGTCTATTGAGTGCTGCCATTTGTTGTTGCGTATGAGAAACATTAAACATGCCAAAAGCGGAACAAGCAGTCCTGCTCATTTGAACAGCACAACACAAACCATTTATCAGCTTGACCCAAAAGACAGAGCAGAGCAATGCATTTACTTCTCAGAGAGTTCTCAGGTACAAATCACTAATGTTTCTGTCATTTGAACTAGTTCAAAGCCAGATAAAACAGCACTGACATTCTCAACAACACTGATGCGGAAAACAGGAGAAACATTGTACCACAATGATTCAGTTAGAAGGCTTTTCAATCCACAAATCACCAACATTTACCATGGATTTACTGTAGTAACACTAACTGCAACCATGGTATTGTAACAGAAATGTGAGATATTCATTATATCAAATTGTATTATATTATTAATTTAGATATGTATTACATCTATTTATAATGTCTTTAGGCTGTTTTTCCAAAACAAATACCATAGACTTCATATAGGCAAAGTATGTTACATATTACTACAGTAATATTTAAGATGTCCATAACGTTGTTGCGAAAATAATTGTGCTTATGGGGTTATTCATTGTCTGTTGCAGTAATTTGTTAATGCTTTTACACTTTTAAATTCCCTTTTAACATTGAATGGTTGAAGGGTGAGTAGAATAATGTCATTTTGTTGCACCCAGTTTTTTTGAAAATGCTTATCTTGTTCATAGACAGAAACTTTTGCTGATTGTTTACAGTTTAATGGAAGCTGCTTCCATAAATCGCCCAAAGCATCATGGGGCATAGGAAAAATGCACTTTTCTCACAGCAGCTGTGTGCTCTACTATTTTCCAAATGCGTTTTGTCCATAGAAATGCAGTATTCACTTCTGTAAAGTGATGTGGCTGACGGATGGTTTCTGTGCAAAGCACACAGACGTGACTAATCAATAATCCAATTCGTTGTTGATTATTTTCATTATAGATTATAATCAATTTTATCGATTAGTTGTTGAAGCCCTACATTCATAGTTTTTCACTGTGTGAAATGTAATCAGTTCTCCAGCACTTTGGAGGTAAGCTTTAGGGCATTCAAGGGTCATGTTCTTAAACCATGTATTATGTTTCAGTCCCTTATGAAGTCAACAGCTCATCAAAGCACTTTTAATTCGCCCTGAATCAGGCTCTGTGTGGAGGTGTGTGTGTGTAATTTTAACATATAAAACAAAGAACAAAAAAAGCTGGTTATGACATACACAGCAGTTTGATGCATTAATACAGAGTTAAACTAATGTGCCGTAACAAGTGTGTGTTAATTGTTTTTTAGCAATTGCTTCAAACGCTTCACATCCAATCGGAAATCTCAAAACAATTTATCAATGTGCAGTATCAAAAGATGAGCCAAGGTGAGTCAATTATGGAAATGGTAAAAATGTAAAGCCCCCTTCTAGAGTATCTGAGGACAACACACATATAACCCAATCAGAACCACTTACGGACTGTTACCTGAGGAATCATGATGACAGAACTCAGAAACTAGCTATTTTCTGTCGATTCATGCATGACCTTTAACACTTTAACACCTCCTAGAGCTAAATGGAGCCCTGACCCGATCAAAATCACATTCTTTGTCTCCCAGAGTCCATTCAGTGCGGAGAAGCTTTTCAAAATGAGTAGGTCCAACAATCCTGTCTGAAACAGAGTTAACTGAATAATTAGCTCAGAACTCACCAATCATGATCAACACTAATGTTGCGGTCAGGTTTTAAAGAAACAATGAGACAAAGGTTTTTTTTGTTGTTGTTTTTTTTAGCTGCTCTGTCTGCCATGACTGAAGGTATAAATGATGGGGTCAGTGTTGTTGCATGTGTCACAGCACAGAACTCTGGGACATTTATTTCTCCCCATTTCCTCTGTAATTTGCCATCACACAGTAGTGCAGGAAATTGAATTGTAAATCATTGTCAGAATTGCATGTATTCCATGTGTCCAAGCACAGCTGAATGAGAATTCATACATTTCAGAAAGACGTGACATTTAAGGACATAAAATATAGACATCCATTTTTTTTTTTTTTTTTTTGTAAAAAAAAAAAACAACAACAACAGCCTGAATTTACTTTGCAACCATTAAAAAAAGTTTATTCTATATAGTATGAATGTGTGGGTAGTATGTATTAGGGCTGCACGATTATGACAAAAATCATAATTGTCGATTATTCCCTTGAAATTGTAATTGCGATTATTAATTACAATTTAAATTGAATGATGTATTGAATAGCTTTATACCATTGTTTGAAGCAATATGTTTTTCTATAGCATTAAACCTCAAATGTCAACTATATATTGGTTTGGTTTCTTCTTTAAATAATAATAATAAAAAAGTTAACATCTGCATGGTATAATAATAGGGGCTTTTGCCACCAGTGTGGTTCCCCGAGAACTAATGTTCCCCTAGGGCCTGAAGTGACATAAACTGCGCTTGTTGTTGTTACTTTTATTTTGACGGCGCTGAGAACCGTTCAGACAGATCCTGAGCACACAGTGCTCACATTCTCTGTCTTCATTAGTTTATGATCTGTTTAACAGTCTTGTCTCATACGTTATTTTAGATAGAACTGTTATACAAAGAAAGTAGACAGTATATAAAACAGTATTAGCTTTTGCTGTGCCCGTGTGGTTGATGCCCAATGTTGCTAGCTTAGCAGAAATACATAATCATGTTTCACTTGGTCTGCTCAAAGTCGCCCTGGATTTTCACCTTAGCGTACGGTTCAGAGGTCCATCTATCACTGTTTTCCATGTTTGTAGAGTTAGTTCGTGGAGTAAAATGTATAGGCTGTGTACATGGCTTTTTAAAAATGGCGGGTGCTGGTGTTTCGCGTGCGTTCGACATATCAGCGTACACCTACGTCACTGGTAGCTCCTTTTATGCTGGGTTAGATCTTTTACATTTTAAAAGTAGTTGCAATTCGCCACTCACAACGTGACATGCTCATAACACACCTCTTAAACATGCAGGATAATGTAAGTAGATATTTTTCCTTGTAATCGCGCCTTTGAACGATTACGAAATCGTGGCATCCATAATCGTAATTGCGATTATAAATTTGATTAATTGTGCAGCCCTAGTATGTATGAAATTTGAACGTACAGTACTACCATCCACCATGTTGTCACTGTCATGTGAGCTGCAGCATCAGTTTCACTTCCATTAACAAATCCTCTCCCGTGGGGATAGCAAATTATCCATTGAATGTGCACTTCAGAATCTTGGTGGAAATTGTAGGTCATGTATTCTGACATACTACTCTTATGGCACACTGGTTTCATACTATATACTGTAGCAGGTAAGCATTTGATCCAGAAGTCCTATAGCTTTAGCCAAGCAGTCATGTCACTCCGTGAGGATTTTCAAGATTGTGTGTTTGATTCGAGACAACCTCTAATAATAAAGATGTGTGATTTACTATGGTTTACTAATGTTTTGCCAAGTAACAAAGCAGAACGTGGTGCAAAACCCTCATCTGTATACTGTTAACATGCATGTCAGTGGCGACTTTTAAAGGTTTTACATCAAATGGTGATTAGTTAATGAGATCAGCCAAATATAGTGACTACCAATTAATTCATAGAATGTGATTATCGGCCGATACCAATCTGTGGCCAATCGATCGGAGAATCCCTATCAAAAGGGTTGTCAGAGTCTGAAGTATCTGTTCAGCTCAACCTTAAATGAAAAATCGACCTGGAGATGCATGGAATCAAAATCAGTGTTGTGACTTAGCCTTGAGCAACAAGCAAATGAAACAAAATAAACATTTAAAATGTGCAATCTCTCTCTCTTAGGAAATACTCATGACTTGTACACATGGCGTTAAAAACACATTTCTGTCCAATCAAACACACTGATTAAGAAAGTCAAATAATGGTTATGCTGTCTATTGGTCATCTGTGAGTTGATCTGTATGATAATTTACAATTTGCTGTTAGCCGTCTGAGCACCAGAAATTCATGAAACGTAGCATGTTATATCAGAATCTCTAGATCAGTGAATCCTGTTCCTGGAGATCCACCTACCTGCAGAGGTCAAATCCAACCCTGATCCAACACACCTGTCAGTAATTAAGTGATCCTGAAGATCTTAATTATCTGGTTCAGATGTGTTTGGAAAAAGTAGTTAAAAAAAATGACAAATAAATCATATAGATAAATATAAAAATACACACTTGGTAGGGCTTAAAGTAAGGAGTCAACAGAAACAAGAATTGGTTGCGGAGTTATTAGTGGAAATGTAAAAATGCCTATCACAATGCCATCTTTTGTCTAGTTTCCATAAAATCTGGTAGACATACTCATTTTCCCACAATGTACAAATTCGTAACTGTAGTCCATTCAGATTTGAAGTTAGAGTGCTGAATTGGATTGCCAGCTGACCGCCCTTATTTTATTTATTTATTTTTATGTAGTTGAGTCATATTTGAATATATGTTAGGATGGCCAACAAAGATTTATACCGATTTTTTTCTTTTTTCTTTTTAACTTCGTTGATAATTAGGGTTGCAAAGGGGCGGGAAGTCTCTGGTAAATTTCCAGAAACTTTCCACGGGAACTTAACCTGGGGAATTTTGGAAATATTCCAATTTGGAAACTTAACAGGAATTTATGGGAATTCATGGGAATTTATGAGAATTTATTGAAAATTTTGGGAATTTATATAAATTTATAATATTTATATAAAATGTATCATATAAAAACAAATATAAACATTTTGTTTGGTCATATTTGTTTGGTTAATTTCACACATCCTTGCTGAATAAAAGTATTAATTTCTTTCAAAAAAAGAAGGAAAACATTTTTGAACGGTAGTATATCGTTACAAAAGAGTTCTACCTTAAATAAATGCTGTTCTTTAAATTTTTATTCATCAAAAATCCTGAAAAAAGTACCACAGGTTATTAAGCAGCACAACTGTTTCCAACATTGATAAATGAGTATCAAATTAGCATATTAGAATGATTTTTGAAGGATCATGTGACACTGAAGTAATGATGCTGAAAATTCAGCTTTGCATCACAGAAATAAATTATATTTTAATGTATATTAAAATAGAAAACCATTATTTTAAATTGTAGTTATATATCACAATAGTACTGTTTTTTTTTTTTTTTTTCTGTTTTTTTTTATCAAATATGCATGTTATGGAATGGGGGAATGCATGGTTCATGCAGGAGCCCTTAATAGCCCTGCAGTAAGTAGTGTGCTGTGTGAATGTGATTGAGGAATGTGCAGGGTAAAAAAAATCAACTAAAATTGCATTAAATCTGGTTGTTTTAACCAAAATTATGCTGCAAGATGTTTTTTTTTTTTTTTTTCCAACTACATTTACTTAACTACATTAAGTACCCTGTTATAGGGTAACCTGCAATTTTGCAAATTCCCTGTTGTTTATACCCATTAATTCACGTTAATTCCTATATATTCCCGTTAATTCCCATGGAAAGTTTCCAGCTTTGAAAATTCACGGAATTTTGCAACCCTATTGATAACATGGTTATGTCAAATTTGTGCAAAATTCATAAATTTCAGAACAACGGCCTAGGAGTTTGATAAATTAGGCTTTTCAGAATATTAAAAATGGCGGAAAATTTTATAGCTTGATATATGAAATTGGATATATTTTTTTTTGAAAGGCATGACTGTACAATTCGGGGACCATCCGCCCAAATTTGGAGTCTCTCGAAATGTAGAGTCTCTGACGCCATACATGTTAAGGCCTTGAGGAGGAGGAGGAAGATGAAGCAGAAGAAGAAGATCCATATATAAAAGCATTATTCACACCATTCCATGAGGTCAAGAGAATGCTGATATATTACCATCATAATGGTGTGAATGTTCACTATACTGTTAGAGTAACCGTGACACACGGATTGTGGTATTTCTGCTACATAATGTGTTTAAGATGACACGGATGTCAGTAAATGATCTGCGAGAGAATTATTCCTTTAATCACATCTGATACTTGATTAAAGTCTGGCTGGACATTTCTGCTCTCCATCCAGACTTGCAGAAGTTACACAGGGGTTTGACTGCACCTGTTTCTGGACTCTTCATATCACAAGTTCAGCGTCTGCCAAAATGGATTCACAAAAGCTCTTTTGGACTCTCTCTCTTTTTTTTTTTTTTTCCTACTTCCAAACATAGGTGAGAAGTGAAAAACCTAATAGGATTTCTCCCCGGCTTTGACAGAAAGAGAGAGAATGATAATAACTGAGCCACTTGCTTCAGCTGCAGCATGCACAGCATTGTGGGAGCCGGCTCAACTCCCCACCCCCAAAAGCCAGAGGGAGAGATCGGGAGGTAAATTAGCTGTACCCTTGACTATTCACTACCTTGAGCCAGTTCTTTAGTGAGCACTCAGCAGCAAATAGGATGAAGGCACAAAGCAGCAGCTGCCGAGTGCTGGGCTGGACAATGGGGCCTATTAGTGGGCTTTAAATGGAGGAGACGAGCCCCCTCCACAAATCCTCCTTCAGGCTAGAGAAAAAGACGAGGGTGGGTGCAGACCATGTCAACGCTTCTGTGAGATCCAGAAACAATTGTTACGGCTTTAATTTCCACTACTACAATGACAAGAATGTACTGTTTTTCCATGTTAACATGCAGTCACATTCACAAAAGCCTGGAGAATCAGTTATCAAAAAGAGACAAACACCAGCCAAAATGAATATAAATAAACCTTAGATTTATGAAGTAAATGTGAACGATGTCTGCCTGTACAAACATGGCAGGGTGTTATCTGGGTTTTCTTTCTCAATGATCTATTCTGTACTGGTCTTGGGTTCTGCTTTTAATATGCGTCTGTGGGATTTTTTCAGTAGGTGAAAATGGTGTGGCTTATCACTTAGTAAAGTAGCAGCACACTCTCCTAAACAACACACATGATCTGAAAAATCATTTATGTCTGGAGCACAAGGATGGCACACACTTGATCAGTAGGAGCACTAGCCATGATGATTCCTGCCTTTGAAAGCTCAGCTAACAATAACTATAAAATGCATCATCTAAAATAACACATGCTTCATAAGACAAAACAATAGCTATATTTCAATAGACTTATTTCTATTCTATTAAATGCAGCCTTTGATTAACTGATCACCAGCAAGTGTGATCACTCCTATAAAAGCTAAAGTTCTAGCAGTTTGAGTGTTTGGAGCCTTCAGATGTGTTAACACAATGCCAAGGAGGAAAGACATCAGCAATGATCTTAGAGAAGCAATTGTTGCTGCCATCAATCTGGGAACAGCTATAAGGCCATTTCAAAACAATTTGAAGTCCATCATTTACAGTGAAAAAGATTATTCACAAGTGGAAAACATTCAAAACAGACACCAATCTTCCAATGAGTGGACATCCCAGCAATTCAGCCCAAGATCAGACCGTGTGATGCTCAGAGGCATTGCAGACAGCCCAAGAGCTACACTTCGGACTCCACAGGCCTCAGTTAACATGTTAAATGATGAAGTTCAAGACCGTACAATTAGAAAAAAAGACAGGTCAAGTATGGCATGTTTGGAAAGCCTCTTCTCTCTCTAAAAAACAAAACAAAACATGGCAGCACGGCTTAGGTTTGCAAAGTTGCTTTTGAACAAACCACAAGACTTCTGAAACAAAGTCCTTTGGACAGATGAGGCCAAACTGGAGATGTTTGGAATTAATGCACAGCACTATGTTTGGTGAAAACCAAAAGAGCATATCAGCACAAACACCTCTATAATAGGTACAGCTGATGATTTTAGGCTTGTTTTATAGCCATGGGCCCTGGGCATCTCACAGTCATTGAATCGACCATGAACTCCTCTGTATACCAAAGTATTCTAGAGTCAAATGTGAGACCATCCATCCGGCAGCTAAAGCTTGGACAAAACTCGGTCATGCAACTGGCCAATGATCTGAAGATTACCAGCAAATCTACAACAGAATGGCTGAAAAAAAAAAAAAAAAAGAATCAAAGTGTTGCAATGGCCCAGTGAAGTCCAGACCTCAACCCGGCTGAAAAGCTGTGGCGAGAGCCGTGAATAGACAAATGTCCACAAACTTCAATAAACTGGAGCAACATTGTAAAGAAGAATGGGCAAAAATTCCTCCAGAACGATGTGAGAGACTGATAAAGTCATACAGAAAATTATTACTTCAAGTTATTGCTGCTAAAAGTGGATCTACAGGCAATTTAATCATGTCCTAACTTTTCCACCCATGGTTTTTGCATCATTGCTTTATTTTTGCTAATTAAATAATGACATGGTGTAATATGTCATGTGTTGTTGTTCATCTGAGGTTTTATTTTCCAAATTTTAAGACCTACCAAGCACTAGATGATTTTTTATTATGTCCTGATATGGAAAATCATGGAATTCAATAGGGTGTCCTAACTTTTTCACATGACTGTACATTACACCACCCTATTTGGGGTAAAAAAAAAAATAAAAAAATAAAAAATAAATATATATGAAAAACAATACTTCTCTCTAAAGAAATTTGAAGTAAACATATGGTAATCCATATGTCTCCAGTGTATTGAAATGTGTATTGAAATGTTACTAAATCTAATGATTTATAGGCCATGTTAACAGGGGAGTTATAGGCCAACTTCATGTTAACAATATTATATTATTTATTCTTAAATATTGTATTTTTGTTCTTAACAAAAATGTGTTGTTGTTATAATAGTAATAATTCATATTTTTTTTATTTGGTGGTGGTAATAATAATAATTATTATTATTATTATTATATAGTTATAGTTATTATTATTATTATTATTAGTCATATTGATATATAAGCACAATTTTCTTCCAGCAGTGATGTGGCCACGTCAGGCTAATTAACAGCTCTAAGCTTGACATATTACTGAAATATTGAAAGTTTATCATAACATTTATAACAGATACCATAAGGATTTTAAGATATCAACATTTTTGATACCATATAAATTTCATAATTCTGGTCACCAACATTAATATCACAAAAAAACTACTAACCTAAATAAATAAAACTCAAGCTCACTGAAGACAAGTTAACAGTTAGTGATGAAATAAGAATAAGAAACTTATTATAAGCAGTAGGACCAAAAAAAGAACAACAAAAAAAAAAAAAACACTACAGAACAAATAAATAAATGACAAGCATTGTATAAATTAAGACTATTCATTGTGTTAAATATACGTTTAATATATTTTATTTTACTGAACTTACAAAAGTGGAATGTCAAGAGCAGTGAGAGATTTTCTCTCATTTGTTGTTTGATTAATATGAATGACAGACAGCAGGAAAATTAGACAGCTGTCGTTTTATGAGCTGCCTGGGTCCATTATACTGTAACACGTGCATTTAAATGACTGTGTTAACAAGGATACTTGCAGAGATGGGCATTTTGACACATACACATATGTATATTTAACCGTTCAATGCCAATAAAGCACCAAATATAACTTAGTTTAAAACTCACGCGCTCTGTGAGCGGATGTGTCTCCGTCTCTCAGACAGTGCTCAGAAACAGTCTCTCGCACACATGGAGAAAAAAGTTGTTTTCCGCTGCTGACTGCGATTCAATGCGCATGCAAATATTTAAATAAGTTTTAATAAATTTAATAAACAAATAAGTTTGTGACCATGCAGCACAGCAACCTCACGTGAATGAGTAACTAAAAAAGGTGTGAGTCTGTTGATGTCATTTACCATGATTTTCTGTGCGAATTTCTGTGCTCCATAATGCACACAATAACCCAATTTAGGTAGAAATGGGGGGAAAAAATACACTCCTCTGTAAAGAAATTTGAAATAAACATGAGAATCCATGACAATACAGAGTTTAGTAAATGACTGATGACAAGTGTATAGGACTTCTTTTTTTTTTTTTTCTTTTCCCTCAGTGGATGCATAAGAGGCTTTTATGTAGTATTAAACTGATCACATAGTTTTTGGTTTTGCATACCTTGTGACCAAAATTAAGAAATTACTGTCACTAACTGTCACAAATTACTGCCTGTGATGGAGTGACTATTTACTATTACTAAAAACTATTACTATTACTAAAACTATTACTATTACTATTACTAGTATTATTACTGTTTTAGTTTTAGACTTTTTGTTTTGATAACCTGTTTTATTTCTGTTCTTAACCATATTTATTTACACATTTTGCACAACTGATTGTAATAAACACCCTTTTGGTGTTAACAACAACAACACTCCCGTGTTTACATCTTGGTGCGATTCTCCTTGTGACTGCTCGGGTCCATATCTGCCCAAGAACAAATTACACAGCTCTTCCAGGGACATGTTTGTCAAACTCAAAGACACCAGAGGCACTGATGCACAAATACAACATCTATTATTCAGGCTATTATTCAGGCTTCTGGCAGGAACGCCCAGGCTACGTCTGACCTTCTGAGGGTCTCTCATCCCCTATGGCCTCGGTTTGTCTCTCGTGCCTCTTCCCACAGATGGAGAAAGGAAAAGTTTCAGGGCAAATGTCAACAGCACCAGCAGAGAGACACTAAAACCGAAAGGGGAAAAAAAGAGAAAGAGCAAGAAGGGTTCTGAGGGACAGAAGCGAATAGGATGATCTGCATGATTATCCAGAGTGTACTCTGGGAGAAATGCTCTGCGCTTAAGGACAAGTCGTTCTCTTTCAAGAGCATTGACCATCATTCCAATTACCAGCATCATTTCTCCCAGACAATTAATGTTAATTCTCATTAGACCTGTGAGCTGAGAAAACCACAACCCTATTCCAGCAAGAGCTTTCTAGAGCTTCTCATACACTATGCACAATGAATCCAGTCTGTTGAAGGTGGAAAAAGTCTTCAAGCTTTGCTCATTTTCTATATGTGGCAAATGGAGAATTTACTGATATATGGGCTGACAGGCTCTAATGCACCCAACCTAACAGCTCTGTGACCAGCACTAATGTTTTTTCAGCTTTAACCAGTTTCACAAATGTTTGGGAAACACTTAAGGCTAATTGTTTGGATTGTTTGAAGTCCATGTGACTAATGATAAGTGGGCCTTTGATTAGAGCCCACTGATTAGTCTCTGTTTCAGGCAAATTTAATTACCTGTCACATTATTTCTCAGCTTTTATCTCCACACGTCAATATATTAATGCCCAGAGCTTAGAGATGATAGTTTTTGCTCGGCTGGGAAAACCTCTCCCCATCACACTCCACATTAATTATACAACACGCATTACACGTGCATGGAAACAAAACGTCAACCTTGAAGGCTAAGCTGCGTTCTCTTGCTGGACACGTTGTTTTGAGTTCACTCAAACTCAGATATGCAGCTATAATATGCAATATTGGTTAATGGTCAGATGACATACAGGTGAACAAATATTTCAGCTTTTTTAGTAAGTGTTTTATTTCGTTTTGATCTAATGATCTAATTCATCAGATTGATTAATAAGATCGTGCCCTGAGCAGATCAGGAAGGAAGGGTTTAAATTGTTAGGGTGAACAATTAACTTATGCAAGAATTTCTCCATCCAGCTTTCCTGTAGATGATCACTTGCGGTCCTGCCACCCACCACAAGCCACTGATGGAGGCCAGATGACCCTTGGGCTGGGTAAGAGGGTCTTCATCCATAAGTAGGTCTGCTCGTGTCTGAGGGCAAGCATTTGCCAGTGTGCGTGGACCCTTTGATGGAGAGATGAGACTGCGTATGCATATGAGCTCTGATTAAACTCATTGATGTGTTAATATTTAATATCAGCTGTCAAAGTGCCCCACTGCCTTACCCAGAAGCCTCCACACCAAGCCAACCATCTGCTAATGAGAGATAACAAAGGCTTTTTTTTTTTTTTAAAGCACTGACCTTATTTCTGCAATTTCATTCACTGCTGCCTTTCCTACATCAGCAGGATCGACACTTAACTTAAGGTTTCCCCTCTGAGGGTTTGATTCTGCACTTCACTTAGTCAGCCCCCAACTATATACGCTTTTTGATATTTACATACATTATGCACTTTGACCCCATGTGTTTAATTTTACTTCTTCTCTTTTTAGGTCTGGCCAGAGAGAAAGAGAGCATGCAAACTTCAACACTGGTGTTTCTCGTCTATTTCGACTTTGATGTGAGTACTTAATATCTATGTCATCATAGTTTTTACTCTCATCTCAGCGGACGCACCTCAGGTTTTATTACAAACTCTAAACTCTGTCCATCTTGTCACTATTCGGCTGTTCTGCCAGCCATCAAAACACCGGGGGAGCACTTCAAAATGTGAAAAATATGTCGCTGCGTTAAATTATTGATCAGGGGCACACAAATGTGACCTCTCTCTCCACACACACACTTGAGATGTTTTCTGCTCAGTGTACTCGCAAATAGGTTTAAATGAAAGGTGTTGGAGCATGAAGATGGTAGAAAGGTCTGTGAAACCTTGCTGATGGGAGATTGGCTGAAGTCGGTCTCCTCATGGCTGCGATACTCCTGCAACAACCACTAAAAGCTCATCTGCAGGACCCCCACTGCTTCAATCAACCAGTCGCTCTCTACCTGTCAATACCAACTATCCACGGCTGTCTCGTTCCCTCCTTCTATGTCTCTCCAGCTCTCGTAAGCCATAAATACTGAATGATGGGAAAGGACTGTTTAAACAGAATAAATGGCCAATGAAATTAAAGTTGGCAGAAGGATTAATGGCGGATTGGGGTCCTTGACTCAAGTCGTGAGTGCGGTGGGATTTCTGACAGATACTGCGTCAGGAACCTGTCACTCAACAGGATATCAATGACCGTTTCACTCCACAGAGTAGACCTGTAGATCTCAAACACAGGAGCTGCTGCTGAGTTAGGAACAATGTGACTGAGTGAGGATCTCTCCAGGTAAGACAACACCATCTACATCTGCTCAAATATGACATGAGCATCCCTATGATCCACTGTGAAGTAAGTGGTTTGGTCCATGGCATAAATTAACATCTTACTTGATTTCAACAGCATCCATGACACACATATCTGCCCAGATCAACAGACATGACACCAAACATGTGCATGTACCTGTGTGATTGCACATCAGACTGGAATTGTGATAGTCTTTTCTTCCCTATTGTGATGTACAGTATATCCAAGTGAAATGGCATCTGAAACAAGAAAAAAAATGTAGGGTGGGACTTGATTTTGTCCATGGAGAATTGACTGGATGTTTGTTGATCTCATGTGAGTGATAGGTTGTCCCACCATTGTAAATACATCACCAGAGAAGAGATGACACTGCATAAGGGAGGGGAAGTTATTTTGATTAAGGGCACATTCATGTACAAAATAAATAAATAAGTATTACTTATTGAACCAAAAACGTGTACACAATCTCTCAGACTACAATTTGCATTTAGAAGGATGTACTGTTACTCCATCCTTGACAGTTAAAGACCTGGGTGTTATATTAGACAGCAACTTGTCCTTCAAAAATCATATTTCACATGTTACAAAAACAGCCTTCTTCCACCTCAGAAACATTGCTAAGCTACGGAACACGTTACCTATTTCTGATGCAGTAAAGTTAGTTCATGCATTCATGCTACACTAATTATTCTCCATTTGTTTTTGTTTTTTATTTCATCTCAGGACGCCTGTCCCGAGGTGGCTAGAGAGTACATAAGCTTCAGTTTGGATCCAGCCTCTTAAGAAGACCTCAGATGACCATCACCTGTGAAGAGACGGCACCAACTCCTGCAAGGACTACAGATGACGCAACATCTGTGTCAACATGCACATTCCCAAATTTCTATATATCCTAATTATTGTTAATATGTAATTCATTATTTCCATTGCTTCTACCTTCAATTAAACTGCTAACAGTGATTGTAAATTAAATTGCCTAAATTACTACATTGTTAGCTAACTGCATTCTCTAAATTGTAATGTTGACATACATTCTCTGTAAAGCTGCTTTGAAACGATATGTATCGTGAAAAGGGCTATACAAATAAATGTGAATTGAATTGAAAAATAAATAAATAAATAAAATATGCGCACGGATAAATCATTTATAATAAATACTGCAATATTCAAAACAAAAAAAAAATAAGAATAGTCAATTGATAATAGGAAAATTAATGGACAGAGACTGTTTTGGCTTTACAGCAGCTCTAGGAAAAAGTTATTATCAAGCTAAAGTTTTTGACTCAGTCACTTCCGTTGTAAAAATCATTAAGTATTAACTTAGGGGCTGCTTAAATTACACCTATTTAACTGAAAACAGAAAACATTCTTGCCATTCATTTACGTGTTTAGTCTATAGGTATGCACATTTGAATGTGTATGTGCGCAGATGATTAGTCTTTCTTTACAAAGTGACATCGCCAAATTACTTGTCTGGCCCGCATAATACAGAATTGTATCACATACTGTAATATGACGCAGCTGCCCTCAGCCTTAAAGTTCTGCTGACTGGGCTTTTAGGACAATAAGCAGAGCAGATAAACAGAATGCCACAACACTATAACACATTCCATAAGCATGACAGCCTGTCACAGACAGACACCGAGGTTTGCCTCAAATGTTTTAAGCCACATTAACGGGGCGCATGCACGCAGGGGTCCATCACCCGAGCACGGCCTCATCTCCCAATCAAAGGCGCCCGGTCTCAGCAAGCTGACATGTGTGGTGAGAGGCGACCCAATCAAGCGAACATCTTTCCCCAGACTTGAAGTGACATTTACTGCAGCTGGAGAGAAGATGAAATGTCACCAAGCTCTCTACCCTTTTCCTCCACCCTGTTCTCAGCACTTCCTGAAGATGACATCAGATATGCCCTAAACGGCTCTCAGAACCACTCCAGGACTGCTTCCGTTGGATGTAAGACCCCTCGTCATCAGCCGACGCCTCTCAGATCCCTCACACAAAAGATTCACAGTGCTAAATAAACATGTAAAGCCTGTTTGACAAGCATGTTTCATTATAGGAGCACAATAACCTCGGTCATCACCTCCTTCAGAAACCAGTGGGTTTAGAGTTGCGTCTCGTCCCTCTCAGCACAAAGTAAAGAGGGTTTGTACGATATGAAATTACTTTTGCACTGTTTAATAAATGAATCTCAACAACTGTAATACACATAAAAACCAAACTTGCACATACATTAAACTCAGTCTCACTTGATTACATTTAAATGTTTGGCTCAAATCTTAGTCAACCTAATGACAGGCATCTAATGTCACTTCAGTTAAATGCATTCCTGATCTCTGCAAGGTGACCACAAGACTTCTGCTTTACATGATGCTTTTCTGTTTATCTACTTGTGCGTTTGGATGTTAATCCTGTCATTGCAGTGGTCATAAATGATGTGGGGGAGCAGTGAATCACTCGTTAGGTCATTTATCAGAAGAGTCAATATACAACAAATATACAGCTCACAGACATACATGGACTCATCATAGCATGTGATGAGTGCAGTCTTCAGACCTGCGTGAATTTTTTTTTTTTAAATAGCCAAAGGCATCTTTTCACAGCAGTGAACTTAAGTTTCAGGTAGTTTTAGGATGAGGGAAAGTCTCAATCTAGAGAACACCTGATTGGAGGGGAAATAACTAAGATCTCATTCACTATCATTACTATGAGCTTAAATTTTAAAGAAATTTAAAATGTGTACATCTGCTGAAAACGAATGTTGTCGTCATGCAGCATCACACGCTTTCTTCATCATCTCATATCAGTGCTATAGTGATATCTTTAGTAAAAGACATTTGAATCAGAAACTTCTGCCTTTTTTTTTTTTTTTTTTAAGCTTTTGCCATGTACAAAAGTCAATTTCCTCAGAAAACAGTATTAAAGGTTTTCTATCTAACTAAACTGTTCTGTAACTAGACAGAAAGCAGTAGAAATCACTTTTTTTCTGCAGTACCACAGCAGTAGCGAGGGTGATGAATGATGAGCACAGACTGATAAACAGCATCTAATTCCTCAAAACCCGGGGTTCCTCATACACCTCAGTTAAAACTCCAAGTATTTACATTCCAGATGAACACAACAACATGATTATTAGGTACCAATAATGATAAGCTGGTCTGGCTGGTTTCTAGGGTGTTGCTATGTGGTTGCTTGAATGTTTTTAAAATAGACATTTCTTCAAAGAGAGCCCACAAATCCTTAAAATTTTCATGTCATGACAAGGATAATCAATCATCTCTTAAGCACAGAAACCCTCATAGCCTCAGATCATGAATCCAGAGACATGCGGATACCAGTAAACATCAGCTTTTGGATAGAACATGAGGCTTTTAGACATATGTCACATGTGACCCTCAGCACAGGCAGTGAGGTGAGTTGTTTCCTGGAGGACTCGGGATTGTTTTCTGGTGAAGTGTTCATGAAAAGCGAAAACACATCAGGTCTTTAAGCAGCTCCAGCAGCCTTATGCGTGTCTGTGAGGAGTTTTTACACAGCCGTGAGGAGACTCATCTCATGTTTTACAGCACAGCCGCAGGCACAGCTGTGTTTCTGGGCCAAATCAAACTCATGCACACGCTGGATTATTGGAGGAGTTAGTGTACTAAGAGTGTGTGTGTAAATGTGAAATTGAGCTAAAGGACAGCTTGACAGCCATGGCCAGTTCTGGGGCGGAGGGAGGATTGGGGGGTTTCTTATGATTTTCCTTATGTCTCCCCTCCCCTTAAATTAGTTACATGCACAAATTACAACACTCAAAAAATGAATTCATAACTGCAGAATATTTTTGTTGGTTACAATAGTCACTTTGCCAGATTGTGATTTTCACTCCTAAAATCTTGTCATGTCTCTGTCTAGTTGTCAGAAAAGCCCAAAAAAGAAAGAAAACCTGACAGTGGACACATCTGGATTGCATGAAGAGGTCAGTATGTACTGTCAAACAGAACTAAGGTAAAATATAGGCATGTTTGAAAGCATGTACGAAGGCACTTCTGTGATCCTATTGGCTAGTGTCACAGATGTGACGGAACTTGTTGTGAACAACCAAAACCAATAAATAAATAATAATAATAATAAACATGATATCCTTTCTGTTGTGACATCATGAAGCGTCACAGACGTGGCATCAGTTGTTGTCCATTATAATACACTAAATGAGACGAAACAGTCGAATCTTGCGTCCTGACGGCCATTGTCGTTTATGAATCTCCACGACACCCTACATCAAGCAGATTGTGCTAAAATTGTGTTGTTTGAACCAGCATTAATTGATTTTTTGGGGGTGGGTTTACACAATTTAATTTAGTTAATTTAAACTAAATCAGTTTAGTTGGGTCAACACAATTTAGTTAGTTTAGGTTAAATTAATTTACTCTAGTATGTTTAACTTTATTACATTAGTTATTACTCACAATGTATATAATGAACCAATAAGAAAAGACTGGTGTCAGTACTGATATTAGTATTGATCACTGAGTGCCCACAATCTAAGTACTGTTCTGCTACTAACCACAGAAATTCAAATATTAATTTAATGTATTTTATGTAGTACTGCCCTGAATTAGCTACTTCATATAACAGATGTTTATATATACACTATATTGCCAAAAGTATTGGGACACCCCTCCAAATCATTGAATTCAGGTGTTCCAATCACTTACATGGCCACTGGTGTATAAAATCAAGCACCTAGGCATGCAGACTGCTTCTACAAACATTTATGAAAGAATGGGTCACTCTCAGGAGCTCAGTGAATTCAAGCGTGGTACCGTGATAGGTTGAAGTCCATTCCTGAAATTTCCTCACTACTAAATATTCCACGGTCAACTGTTCCACGGTCAAGTGGTATCATAAATTGGAAGCAATTGGGAACAACAGCAACTCAGCCACGAAGTGGTAGGCCATGTAAAAATCACAGAGCAGAGTCAGCACATGCTGAGGCGCACAGTGCGCAGAAGTCGCCAACTTTCAATAGTCAATAGCTACAGACCTCCAAACTTCGTGTGGCCTTCAGATTAGCTCAAGAACAGTGCGTAGAGAGCTTCATGGAATGGGTTTCCATGGCCCAGCAGCTGCATCCAAAGCCTTACATCACCAAGTGCAATGCAAAGCGTCGGATGCAGTGGTGTAAAGCACGCCGCCACTGGACTCTAGAGCAGTGGAGACATGTTCTCTGGAGTGAAGAATCAAGCTTCTCTGTCTGGCAATCCGATGGAAGAGTCTGGGTTTGGCGGTTGCCAGGAGAACGGTACTTGCCTGACTGCATTGTGCCAAGTGTAAAGTTTGGTGGAGGGGGGATTAAGGTGTGGGGTTGTTTTTCAGGGGTTGGGCTTGGCCCCTTATTTCCAGTGAAAGGAACTCAATGCTTCAACATACCAAGACATTTTGGACAATTTCATGCTCCCAACTTTGTGGGAACAGTTCGGGGATGGCCCCTTCCTGTTCCAACATGACTGCAGTCAGTGCACAAAACAAAGGTCCATTAAGACATGGATGAGCGAGTTTGGTGTGGAGGAACTTGACTGGCCTGCACAGAGTCCTGACCTCAACCCGACAGAACACCTTTGGGATGAATTAGAGCAGAGACTGTGAACCAGGCCTTCTCGTCCAACATCAGTGCCTGACCTCACAAATGCGCTTCTAGAAGAATGGTCAAAAATTCCCATAAACACACTCCTAAACCTTGTGGAAAGCCTACCCAGAAGAGTTGAAGCTGTTATAGCTGCAAAGGGTGGGCCAACTCCATATTAAACCCTATGGATTAAGAATAGAATGTCATTAAAGTTCATGTGCACGTAAAGGCAGGCATCCCAAAACTTTTGGCAATATAGTGTAGTTTACAAGACGACAAACTAGCTGAATTTACACAAATGAGTTTAAGTAAACCCTTAAAGGGTTAGTTCACCCAAAAACTAAATTTCTGTCATTAGCTTCCGTGTTCTACATCAGAACGTATTGGCCGGCTCCTACATCAGAACGTATTGGCCGGCTCCTACATCAGAACGTATTGGCCGGCTCCTACATCAGAACGTATTGGCCGGCTCCTACATCAGAACGTATTGGCCGGCTCCTACATCAGAACGTATTGGCCGGCTCCTACATCAGAACGTATTGGCCGGCTCCTGCGTCAGCATCATATGTGGTGCTCACGTGAACAGTGTCGGTCAATACTGAGCTGGTGTTCGGACAAAAACACAGAAGCTCTGCACTACATTCACTGCGTCAACGGAGTAGGAGACTGACAGGGAAGAGGAAAATTTGTTGATTAAAGTTGTTATTTTTGTTTTTATTTTTAGCACAAAAAGTACTCGTCACGTCATAACATTAAGGTTAAACCGCTGTAGACACGTTGACTATTTTAACGATGTCTTTACTACTTCTCTGGACCTTGAATGTGATAATTTTGCTGCTTTCTATGGGATTTCATCCAAAATCTCTTAATGTGTGTTCCAAAGAGGAATAATTAATGGCATAAATTTCATTTTCGGGTGAACTAACCCTTTAATTCTTAATACTGTGTGTTCCTATCTGAATGATAAATGATCCAGTTGTTTTTATGTTTTGTGATAGTTGTTCATGAGTCTGTTTGTCCTGAGCAGTTACACTATCTACTATTCTTCAAGAATTTTTTCCTGCTCCTGCATATTCTTTGGTATTCCAGCATATTGAGATCCATATATGATATGATATTGACATTCATCTTTCACACAGAGGATGATTAAGGGACATACAAAACTATTACAAAAGCTGTAAACATTTACTGATGTTCAAATAGGGAGCATGATGGGAAACATGTAAATATCAAAATCATGTATTTAAAAGGGTAGTACAAAAAAATAAAAAATAAAAAAATAAAGATCTTTCAACAAAATATGAACAAAGCTTTTGATCATTCAGGTTACAAAACACATTATTAAGAATCTATGCTGTATTAAGTATTAAGAATCTGTATACAGTATTAAGAAGCCTGTGCTAAATTGCTGCCCTGTCAACATCTGCATTAGAACTGTGTGTGTACAGTATGTTCCTTTTCAACAATACAAAGATCTCATGCATCTGCACTAAACACACCATCTTAACCCCCTCGAGTCGGCGGTCGCACCGGCAGTACCACCTTGCTTTTTTTCTTATCAGTATGAAAGAGTCAATTTTGGACATATAATTAAGAGCTATACACCATTCAAATCTGTGAAATGTCTTTTATTTGTGTACACAATATGTAAAAACAAGTAAAAACAATATGTTCTGCTTACAAAATAAAGAAAACTAACATGATGCACGAGCCGCTGTCTCTCTCTGAATGAAGTCTATTCTGATAGTCCTCAGAAAAAGAACTGTAACTTAGTGAATACTAATGACACAAAAATAAGACATATGTCTAAAGAAACATTGAAATGTCAGGTTTTAAATCATGTAAGTCAAATTGAAAACAAATATTCTCTGTTTATGTAATCTGTATGATAAGAGAGATGTCAGACGTTGGCGAGTCAGCTCATTATCCACTAATTCGCCAATGCTCACAAAGTGCAAGCTCTATTCAGACGTAAATTCTGAAGAGATACATGAAACAGAGAGTGAACGCCCACGGTGCATCAGCTCGGAAAAACGCATCAAGTTTAGTCAGTTTTTAATGTACTTTTCATCGTTTTGAGATGCGGTGAGGAATTATTTAAAAGGATTTGCCTCAGAGGATGAGCATGACTGGTTTTACTTTCATTTCGAGGATCAACTAGATCAAGCCGATGACTGTGAAAGGTACGTTTCTTAAATTCTTTATTCTAATTGTGATATAGTGTCTGTGAATATTAATGCACAAAAAGACTGTTTAAATATGAATCCTGCACGTTTTGTGTGTCTAAGTATGAATTAATGGGGCAAAGCGACGTGCGGTTTTGTTTACTACACACAACTTACATTAGTAAATTGCCATAGTGGCTATTCACAAACTATGTTGCTACGGAGATGAGTGAAATTGACTGAAATACATAATAAGTACTGAAATAAAATGTGTTAGCAATGTATTAAACTGCACATTAAAATTTAGGCTCTATATATATATAATATATAAAATACCATAGAGGTAATATGAATGTTTAGACGCTTTGCATCACAGAAATATATAGTTTTTTTTTTAGTTTTTTTTAAGTACATTAAAATAGAAAAACAATATTTTTTTTCTGTATTTTTGATCAAATAAATGCAGGCCTGATGAGCATGAGATGTCTTTCAAAAACATTATAAATAGTAGTGTGTCCAATCTTTTGGCCGGTACTGTAATTTAAAATTTAGGCCTATACAAAATTTTCTTTACATGATGTGCAAAAATACATGCATGCATGAGATCACAAAAATCATGTTTTCTGTTAAGAGTGGACATTATATTAACGTTAATACAATAGCTGATATGATCCTGTTATCAGCATGCTCACAGAGAGTTTTCTTCTTTTATCTCACAGATTTGAGAATCATAGTGACCAGATATTGGCCCACACTGGACATTCTGAATGAATATAATGGTGAGATCACTGACTTTTTTTTTTTTTTTCTCCAGTGCAAATAAACACCAAACACCTTGGAAGGCCAAGTAAGTAATGTTCACTTATATCTTTGAGCAGGATTTATTTCCAGGTGAAACTGTATACTCAAAATGTGCCCTAATTTATTCAAAATGTGTCATTCATATTGTTAACTATATTCTGAATAAACTACACAAAAAAAAAAAAAAAAAGTTTTTTTTTTAGTTTCCTCTTACATAGCCTACCTGACTGAAAGGGCTCATTATGCGGGTCATTATGCAGCTCATTATGTGGGTCCTTGTCTTCTCAGGTGTGAATCACAGCATTATTCATGAAGATTCATGCCTCCCGCATGAATTGGGATTCACTGGGATTCCCACTGTCTTGACAAAAAGGGTCTTACAACATTTAAACCAATATATTGTTTTATATGAACGAGTAGGCAGGATAATTTTGACATAATTTTGAAGCAAAAATTCTAGTCTACAACCTCCAATACCCAGAAGACTTGAGAACACATTTAGTATTTGTTTTGTGGCCGTATTTCAGTGACTTAAGTTTTTTGTTTTTTCAATAACCAGGCATAAACGTTATTCTCTCAAAAATACAAACATGTACATACATGTTGCTCACATATTATGGTAGTCTAGTTTGTGCTGAATGGAGTGTAATGACACTTTAGCCATTAATATGTTTATAAGCAACTGAAAAAGGCACAAATGTCAGGGCATGTCAAAACTTCTTCAGGGCCCTAAAAATCCTCAGACTCCAGAAGGTTAATGAAGCTCCAAAGCTCCAACTTGAGCTGATCCATTAACCAATTGCCCAGAATGATTAGAAGAGGAGCTGCAGCCCAAGACTCAACTTAAAAATATCAATAATTTATAAAAAAACACCTGCATGTACGCTCGAAGATTATTATTATTATTATTGTTATTAATTATAGTGGTCATTTTGCAAACATATCTGAGTGCAGATGGCAGTGAATAGGGAGTATGGCAGAGTGGATCATCTGAGCACCTGCAGAAATCCCCCACAATCATCAGAGGTCCATGGTTACTCCAGAGTGAGAGGCAGTGACCCATCAGTCAAAGCAGGTCTCACTGTTGCTATTATCAGCTTCTGCTTTAACTTTAAACTCAGAGCTGAGGCATCATGGGTAATGCAACATATGGGAATCATGTTCATGGTCAGAAACACATGCATTACTTGAGGAATATGTTTCAGCACAAATACTATCTGTACACATGACATGAAAACAGAAAGAGAAGGTTTAGAAATAAATATCATCGCAGATCATCGCAGATCATATGTACAAATAGAAACATGTTGAAAAAGAAGATCACAGACAAATTGAAGCTCTGTCATAATGCACTTGACCTCACGTCACTCCAAACCTGCAAGACTTTCTTTCTTTTATGGATATTTTTACAGACATTCAATGTGAATGATGCTGTCCAACTCAAACAAACAAACAAACAAACAAATTAATCAACAGTAGAATTTTTTTTTTTTTTTACCACAATTATTTCCTTGTGTCAGTGTCAAACCTTTAGCTTTTAGTCACAGGGCAACATGATGGTGAGTAAATGATTACAGAACAGAAATGTTTTTTGAACTACTGTGTCTCCACTGTACTGAACCAATGTGATGATCAGACGTGCTTCATCTGTGAGCATGAGCAGTGTGGACACACAAGTCTGATCACATCGTCAGCGGTCATCCAGTGAAAGCAGAGAGATTATGCTGTTCACACAGACACTGATGCGTTCCAGTGAGTGAGTGAGTGAGTGAGTTCTTGTATACATGGTTTATGAGGACAGGGGTAGGGGTAGTGTAGGGGGATAGAATATACAGTTTGTACAGTATAAAAACTATTACGTCTATGCAGAGTCACTGTAAACCACATATATAAGTGTGTATGTGGGTGTGTTTGTTTTCTCTCTATGAACACTGAAGATCCAGTTCTCACATCCATGACAGGCAGCGTTAAATCATGTGCTGGCATCATTCTTTTCCAATCAACATGCAGCATTTCACACAGGCGTAAGAGGTGCAAGCTTTCTCATGAAGCGCTTACGGAGAGAGATATTGGCCACGTTTACGGTTACATTCACACGCAGTACGGTTATTTACGGGAGTGGCAACCGCATTCTATAACCAAACTCACAACCGTAAATTTTCAGGATTCACAACCACATTCTCGGAATATTTGTGTTGTGTGAACAGAACCGGACCGGACAACTAGTTGTCTGTCACGTCATACAGTGCGAGAGAGCCGCTCTTCTAAGGTGTTTTGTGTGCGGTTTCGCTTTCGGTAACTTACTGCGCAGAGATGTGAGCTGTGTGTCATCTGAAGGTGTTAGATCCAGTCACTGTTCTCCACTGAAGCGGCTCCCATCAGTTTTGCGTTTCTTTTTCAAATTCGAATGTTGTGTCATGCGCGAGACGTCGCAAAGGACGTGACACGCGTGTGCAACAGTTAAGACTCCGGCTAGCACGTGTTTACATGCTGCTGTTGGTTAATAAAGTTTTGATGGATGAACTCGCGGTTCAATTAGTATCTTGTCATGTCAAAAGTGATAAGACTTTTCAGTTTTATGGACGTCGCCATCTTTAATATTACGTTGGTCACTGTCGTTATGGTTACTAGTAAGAGAATATGGGCTTGACTCTCGCTGCACGTTCATACAGACAGTGTTCCAGACGCTACTGTAAGTTGCTGTGTGAACGAGACATTTCAGGACTCTGTCAAATTCCAAAAACTGACAGTGTGAACGTGGCCATTGAGACACACACAGCCTCAATGTAAACAAACAAACTGGAAAATGCAACAGTTCTGCTGTGGCTTTGTTTAGAACTATTTTCATTTGAAAAATAGAGCAAAAACGGCTGATTTAACATGCTGCGTAACACACGAGAATGAACCTCATTGGTTATGCAGCATGTTTGAGCTTCCGAAAGAGATTTGTTCTTGTGCGTCATTCAAGTTCGGTTGAGCATCTGTTTATGTTTGCTGATCAAGGTTTATATGCTTGAGTTACAACAACTTCCTGTTTCATGACGATAATAGCATGCTTTAGCACTCTGCTAAGTGTTTCTAGCATGTTTTAGAATGTTTGTAGCATGTTTAGCACTCAATTGCATATTTTAATATTTTGCAACTAGTGCATCACAGTGTCAAACATGTCTCTTCCTGTTGTTTGGGGCAGATTGGACATTGCAAGCCTGAGTTACAACAACTTCCTGTTCCGTGGCGTTAATCGCATAGATTAGCACTTAGCCAAGTGTTGCATGATTTAACATGTTTCTAGCATGTTTGGTACTTCATGGCATATTTAAATGTGTTTCATGGAGTGAATTACAGTGTAAAGCATGCCATTTCCTGTTGCCCGCAGGTGGCGCTCTGACTGTAACTGAATATTGGCATGTAGATGTCTTCAGGCCAGGAATATAATAAAACGTGTAGTTTGGGGCAGTTTGGACATTGTATGCCTGACTTACAAAAGCTTCCTGTTTCATGGCGAAACATCAGACTTTGTCAGGCCACCACAGACACGCCCACACCACAGAAAACTCAAGATCTTCACAATTTTACGTTGAAAAGGCCTTTAGATTAGACTGACCAAATATGATGTTTATCTAATTAAAGCTCTAGGAGGAGTTTGTTAAAATACAATGTCTGGAAATGGCAAAAAACGAAAAAAAAAAAAAAAAATATTGCAGAGAAAATTCAAAATATCCCACTTCCTGTTGGGTTATCAGAGTTTGCACCCATGGACTTTTTTTTTTATAAGTATTGGGCTGTTAGATGTGTCTACCAAATTTCATACCTGTATGTGAAACATAGCGTGAAGGGCGCTTAATTGAAATTTTGTAGGTGGCACTATCGAGCCATTTTGCCACACCCAATTCTGAAACCCATATCAAACGTAAATTTCCACCACTTCTGATGTGTGTGCAAAGTTTGATGAGTTTTCAAGCATGTTTAGGCCCTCAAAAATGCGATTCATTTCGGAGAAGAGGAAGAATTGACCGAGCAATTACAATAGGATCCTCACACCATTGGTGCTCGGGCCCTAAAAAAAAAAAAAAATGGAGAGAGAGAGAGAGAGAGAGACAGAGAGAGAGACAGAGACAGAGAGAGAGAGAGACAGAGAGAGAGACAGAGAGAGACAGAGAGAGAGACAGAGACAGAGAGAGAGAGAGAGAGAGAGAAAGAAAGAGAGAGAGAGAGAGACACAGAGAGAGAGAGGCAGAACTGTGAGATGATGTGGAGATCTGAGTTCACAGAGCAGAAGCGTGTCACTAATCTCAATGGCTCTGAACAGATGACAGAGAACTGATGAAGCCCTTAATGTAAGACACCGCTGACCCCTGCTGGAGGACAGCGGAACTGTTCATCATCCCCCACCACAAACACACTGGAGAACTAGAACAACTGGCATCAAACACAACAGTGTTTGTCTCACCACATGCTCCTCAAAAAACATCCCACTACAGAGCTGCTGCTGCTGCTTTAGCATGTGAGCAATTGTAATGTGTCTGCACGCACAGCAGTGTCTGCTACTTTCACTTCAGGATCATCAGTAGGAACTATATCTTTTTTTTTTCTTTTTTTTTAACATCATGTCTTCTGTTTGTTTGCATCATGTCAGATCTACAGGAAGTGGTTTACAGGATGACATTTCATCAAAACACTGGAGTCCAGATGCAAGCCCAGAATCCACAGTTGGTGAACACGCACGGTCCACTACTAGCCCCCCATAAACGGCAGAAACCCCTGAGGTTCCCCAGGTTGTTGACCTCTGACCACACTGACACATAATTAAACCTCATGCTCTGCCTTTAAGCAGACAGAGCTGAAACTTGAGCACACAGGAGCCCGCAGGCTGTTGCGACTCCTCAGACCCCACAAGACCCCGTGTGAGGACATTTCAGCGTGACATGCTCAGGTGAGTCAGTGGCAGAGACAGAATATAATAAAAGGGCAATATTTACTATATTAATATTTCCTAATGCATTTTTTTTTTTTTACCTTTATAAAGGTCACACTTTTTTTTTACATTATTAAATATAAGTGTCAAATTCTTTCATGCAACCATTATTTTCACTTAAAACAATAAGACACTAAAGCTGTTACCAAGCAAAATCCAGCTCAGTTCTGGCATAAATGGATTTACACTGCAATTATAAATTATGTTATGAAATTAATGCTTTAAATTGAACATTTAAAATATAAAAATATGGAAAAGCAAAAAAAAAAAAAAAAAAAAAAAAAAAAAAATCAATATTGTGACTGAATGTAAGTCTGTTGTATAAAATTACAATAATGCGATAATGCGTCAAGAGCAAATGCAAGAGTTTACAGACAGTATGAAATGTCAATAGCGACTGTGTTATGAAAGATGATGGATATTTCTATTATTGACTTGTGTTTACTTCAAAAAAGGGCTTGGCCAGCTACAGAGAAACTGGTAGTCAGGCAACAGACAAGTGACCAATCCTGAGTGGTGACGTCACCAAATGCATTCTACTGTACCACCACGGTTCGGCCAACAGTGCTGAGAATTCCGGGCAGAGAAGAGTTTGTAACAGTGCCGTGCCGAACCAGCTCAAGTAGAAAAGCAGCTGTTCTGCCCGTCATTTCCTGTCCTTTGTCCACTATTCAATAAAAATAAAAAAAATACATTAAAAAATAAAGTATTAAATAAAGTAAAGTAAAATAAAGTAAAAAATAATGCACAACATTTTGGATAACAGCAACAGCTAAATGACTCGCAATGCAATTAGACAAGCAGTTCAGTTAGATGAATGCAATTAGACAAGCAGTTCAGTTAGATGAATGCAACATTCTGAAGGAGTTCCCATGTGAGCTCTTGGGTCTCAATAGTTTGGGGGAAAGGAGCGATAGGAAAGATGGAAAGTGAACAAGAGAGAACAAGTAATTAAGAAACGGCAGTGAACATACAGAAGGCAGGACGGGAGGATCAGATGTGTTTGGAGAGGCTATGCAGTGGGCACAGCAGGTGGCATGCGGGCAGCACCTGTCCCTTCACCTGCAGCGAACACTTGAAGGCCACCTGGCAGAGAGGAATTGCCACAACATCCCATAATAAGCCTTCTGTTTGACCTGCTGTGAGCTGAGAGCCCCATTCGACACCAAACCAATGCGGAAAGAAAGAAGAGAAAGAGAACTGTGCCACTCTCTGATTGTTCTGCTATGAAACGGGCAGAAGCAGACATGCTCCTGTTTGAGCTGATGGTGGCGGTGACATCATCAACTAGTCGGCCAATGGGAGCAGCTGAAGGCATGTGGGCAGAGCTGAAGCACAGATGTGGAGAAAGAAAGAGCTGCCTGTGTGTGATTGATCTGTGACATGGGCACACAATGACTGTAGCTAGTTCACCTGAAGCCTAAGAGCACGATCACTTGGTTCAAGAGAGTGTGATGAGACTGAGACCAACGAAATGAAGCTAAAACTGAAGAAAGCAAACAGAATGGCCTTGGGAGAGAAACTTGTGGGACTAAGAACAAGAAAGGAAGTTGAGCATTATAAGACATTTTTTCATCTTAAAGAGAATCACTCAAATGTCTTCACACACTCATTTTAAACGTATTACACATTCAACATCTGACTGCTCATTCAACATGCAGCAAGAGCACAAGACTGATGATATTCACATTTTGATCAGGACTAACAGACCAGCTATAAAAGATCCTAATTTTCTGGAGACTAATATCACAGACTCCCCAAACTACAACTGATTACATGGACACACTGGAATCTTCCTCAAACAATGAGAGCTGTGGCCCAAACACATCAATATTCAGGAGCTCAGTGCTGCACAGACCCTGCAAACATTCAGTGACTGGGACAGAACTGGATCTATTAGTATCCTTTAGCTATAATGACTACACTTATTTCTGTGTGTGTTTGTCAAACAGGGAGACTGGAGAACCATAGCGCGCTCATCCACATAGAACTACTCCAGAGCTGTGGCACGCAAACCAAAATTCAACTGCGTGATTGCCTGTCAGCACATTTTCTGAGTCACTGCATAGCATGGCACCAAGGGACGCAAGAGGCAGGACAGAGCACCCTGGAGAATTGATGAATGTGTGCACTACTCAGTGGTCACTATGCTGGCATGTAATTGAAACTGGATAGAGGCTTTTTCTTCCATGTTTTTTTTTTTTTTTTTCTAGAAGGGCATCACAGATTCAACAGGCATTAGACGGCGGCCACTCAAGTTCACCAAGCGACACCCAACATGATACACATGATTCAAGACGTCACAATGCATTACAATGTAAATGGATCACAACTAAAAATATCCAGTGATCTTCAGACCTGCTGTTTCTAGACACACATACAAGTATCTGAAGAATCAATACAACCTGTGAGAAACCATACAGACATACGTATCAGTACAATAGTACAATCAGTACAATCACATTGTGACTTAAACAATGAAAAGATGTAATGTTAGTGAAGAGTAAAGATCCTGCAGCATTCCAGACACATATCTGATGAAGGGCAGTCAGACATTTATAAATGTGACTTCAATGTAAACACTGTGGCAGCTGCTACACTTATGATCAGTGATGAAAAACATCTGGAGGTGTTTACAGGCTCAAGCCCATCATTCCTCATGTGCGTCTTATTTACAGAGCTTCAGTAAACACAGCCGACCAGAGCAACGGTTTACCCTGCTCAAAGAGCTCGAACAGGGCTAACGGTGCACTACTTAAACCCAACGGTAACCAACAGCACCTTCAGATCCACTCACACTGCTCTCGCTCAAAATGCTTTTCTGATGAAATCCTGAAAAAAAATATTTTTAAAGACAAAGCAACAGCAGTGGAAGCTGGTGTAGATTACAAATTGCAGGCCAGCAATGATGCAAATCAGCCTAGATTCCAACTGAATCGAAACATATTGAGTCATTCTGGTTTGCGCTGCTAACGATCCTAAAGAACAGCATGTGCAAACACAACACTGGACTCGGATGCATTTTTGAGATGTGGCTTCAACATCGGGTGTAGACGTGTTTTCATGTTGAGGAAACAACTGGGACACATGTGGGCCTAATCTAATAGATGAAATGAAGTGTGGATGAATTCATGAATAGCTGCAGTGATGGCAGCTTTGAAGTCTTGACTCGACTCAAAGTGAGCACAGAAGCATCAGTTAATCTATTGTTGCTGATGGGACTCAATCAACACACAGAAGGTCAGTATATTTAACCACAGCAATTGAATGCAGGAGAGAATTGTGCAGGGTCACAAATTAACAGGGGCTTGGGGCAAAACAAATCTGGAAAAAAAAAAAAAGCAGCTCCCTTCTTGAGGAAAAATACCCCTGGTATAGGTTCTTGTCTTTAATTTTTATAACATATCACACAAGCAAGAGAGCATGATTGTAAATGTAATATTGATTTTATACAACAGTTCAATAAACTAAAAGTTATTATTTGGTGATTTATATTTTAGCTCTATATCCCAATAGAAAATAGCTGCAAACAAAGCTGCAATATAAGCATTGCAAGTATCCGCAACACACATACTGGTGTTACTCACACTCACTCTCATTTACATCATTCAGATCCACCGCTCACTCTATGCTATATTTCAAATCAGATTTAACATTTTTAAAACAGACTGAATGAATCCTTAGATATCCCTAGTTCAGTGCAAATAAAATAAATACTCAGTTTGGTGACACCACTGAAAATTAAGATTCAGTGTGGGTTCAGGATGATATAGCAGCTCAAGTAATCTCAGGGCTAAGGCATATATAATGTGAGAAAAAAAAAAGACACATAATTAAGACATTATTATTAACATCACTAGTTTATTTGGTCTGTACTACTGGAGAACCACATCTGTCCAATCACAGTCCACCTCTATAATAATGTCACTGCAGTGTATTTGAATTCAGCAAGTGTCATCCAGGTACACTGGCGGCAAATGTCTACACATGCTTAGAATGTGATTCATTAGCTCCAGAAACTAAAAGCTTCTGCTCATACAATGAGTTTATAAAACAAATATGTAGTGCATATGTGTAAATATTTGTAAATATTTTATTCATACTTCATTATAATACAGAGCCAATTGCTGATTGATAATGTCATTGCGTCACTGCAGCTGCCGTTAGAAGCTCTGGTTCCCATAGAAACCTGAGAATTGCGCTTAGGACTGCACATGCGCATTAGCTTGTCTAGCCTTAAAAATATGCTTTTTTTTTAATGCTATTTGAGCATGAGACTGTCCCCAACATTTATAGGACAGTTCATGTCAGATTTTGTTGCTGATTTGAAATATCTTATTTAATTGTGAGTCCACCAAGCAGTTTATGAGATTTCAGGATTCCCCCATTCAAATAGATAGGACTTGGTCTTGGATGCCCGAAATAGCTGCCCGGAGGCGTTGCATATATGCCTGCCGAGTGAACAGACTTTCCTTGAAAGGGACTTTGATAGTATTGAAGGTCTGTCAAATGTAGACGGTCAACATTAGGAAATGTGTGGATCACATGTGTCTGCTACTGTGTCACCCCGATCACTCTCACAGGAACAGAAAAACACAAACACACGTTGCTCAATGCAGTTCAGACGTACTATACTGATGCTCAAACACCACAAAATTCCTCTCGTCACAAGATGATGTTCTCTCGGTCCAGATGACCACTAACAGCCTGCTAACATGTCCAACTGACAGGGAGCCACGAGACACTCCTGACACATCCGTATAAACTAAGGCTGCAACTTTATTTTGAAAATCTATAATTTTGATAATTAATATCCCCAACCCTAACTCTAATAAATATTAACCGTAAATTCTGGCATTAAACTTTCAGCATTTTATTCAAACATTTCCTAATAACAAAATACTAATAAATAAATAAATAAATAAATAAAATAAAGTGAAAAATCTGCATCATTCATCACGAAGCTGCGTAATTTCGGCCCTAGCTCTCATAGCATTTATATTAATCATAGGAATCATGGGCTGATTAATCAGTGGCCTGTTGCACAAAGCCGGTTTTAGTTTCTACCCAGGTAAGTTCAAGATTAGTTTGAGTAAACTCTGGTTTTTAGCGGGGTTCATTGCTATGGTAACTTACGCTACATGGCTAACCTGCTCCGTAGCAGGTTTTATTCTGGGTTAGAGATCGCAAACTAAAACTCGACCAATCAGCTGTGAGTAAAGTGACATATCTGATGCAATAAAGCCACTCCCCCTGTATCTCTCGCTCCAAATTTAGTCAGTTTAATGTGAGTTTATTAAACATTTGAGACAAAATTGCTCATTTTTTGCTGCTATTTATTATATCTATATGAATTATGTATAATCATATAATAGTATATTCATATATTATATTACTTGACAATTCATATTTAACTTTGCTTTTAAATTGATATAAATATAATATATGCATCGATATATAAAGCTTTTAAACAAATTAAGCTTGTGTATTAATTTGAGCTCTTTGTGAATCTAATATAATTTATTATAATTTATTATATTATAAATTATTAGGCATATTTCTTTCATTCACATGCATTGATACTGCAGCAGTGTTTATTCCTGCCTTATAAATGCATTTAATTTTATGATATTTTTCATAACGATCTCAATCTTCAGAAGAGAAGTGAATTGTGCACCTCTCTTGCGAGAAGTGAATCAAAAGGATGCTCTGCATTTTCAGTGTGATTGGCTGTCACACTTTCAGGTGCATGCGCTTCAGAGTTAATCGCAAACTCTGGATTAAACCTGAGTTGACAGAGAAAGTTTATACTGTGCGTTGTGCAACATCTGATCCTGATCTTAACCAGTTTGGATTTATCTGGATTTGTCAATTCTAAACCTTTTGTTTGTTCAACTTGCTTCATGCAACAGGCCACTGATCTCTGTCAGACGACTAAAGAAGAAGACACACTTCAGTAAATGTCATAAAAGTATTGTGGTTGCTGTTTGCTCAAGTATTTCTATAAACTGAGCAACCTTATTGACACTTAAATTAAATTTACACAGGGTAACTGTAGTAAATGTTAAGCAAACACCATTCCCATGTAGTATTCTGTGATCACTCTGACTTCAGGACAGTCAAACGGTCAGACTCACCCTGGAACGATTGTCTGGCTCTCTCCACCAGTTCCTCTATGGGGTAACTGGCCAGATCCCCTCTGGCGTGTTTGGTTTTGCAGTACGTGCAAGCATTCAGACAGCTGTGGGAGACAGAGGAGATCATCAACATCATAAAGCATTACATACACACAACTAAGTATGACATATCAATGCTTGGTTTTCAATCTGAAAACTTGGTAGATTTCACCACTGATTGCAGAGCAATCATTTTCCATAATATTTTGATTTGCAAAATACAAACATAAATATAAGTTATCAGTGTGTGGTCTGAGTGGTGCTCCAATTGATTGGCTACCGATCGCTATTGGCCGATAATCGCTTTTAATGTCTCGATCGGGCGATCACTCAATTTGCCAGTCTCAGAAACCAATCTCATGCTGATAATGCATAAAGACATGCGCCTGACATGAGAGGTATGGCATATATGACATGCTGGCAGCGGCACAGTCTCAATCTCTGTCCGGACCGGGTAAAATAATCATAATGCTGAAGTCGAGATACAATTCACACAACTTTAATAAATGACTTTTGACAAATCAGTAACTTTAAAACTTTCTTTGAGATGTAATTTCACAAAGAGCGTGAGTGAATCGAAGCGCTCTCTCTCAAAATGCAGAAATGGCGACACCACCACTATAAGACACTATCGTGTCTGCATTATAAGCGAGCTGCAGGCTGCACAGTTGACGGAATTGTCACTTACACAATCTGGGCAGTATCGTATCATCACTAAAGTTTATAATTTGCACATCTTTTTTAAAAATCTTTTTAAACATTTAAACATTCTAGCATTGTTCAACCATCCAGTACTCGCGTGCTCTCTGAGAGCCTCACGAGTACCAAATTGTGTTCTTCTCGTGATCAATCGCTCTTGGTCAATAACACACAAATCTATTCACATTCAGCATTCACATAAACAGATGGTTATGTCTTAAGTGAATGTAAACAGTTGAAAATAAAAATGTATGTCTATCAGTATATTAGATCCATGCATTCACTCTTAAAGTGACGGCAGCCTAATATATGTCATTAATGTGAATCAAACAACAAAAGAAACAGAAAAATCACTCACTACTCTTAACTGAATCACTTTTGTAGCTTTAATAAAGATTAATCTATATTTAATTTATTCAGTGAAGACTATGAAGTGTTATTTTACATTCCATTACTTTATACAATCTCTGTAGCATATTTCTTACCTGAATACTGTTACCATAAAGCAGTTTTTCCATTTGTATTTGCATTGTATTTATTTGTGCTACTGCTTATAATCTGTTTATTTGCAACACAATTTCCCCATTGTAAAAACAAAATGTGTGATCAAACATTTATGTGAGAATCACACTGCAACAAGTCGGTTTGCATGACCGTTGTCCCAGAAGGAAACCTCTTTTGAAGCTGGCTCACAAGAAAGCCCACAAACAGTTTTGCTGAAGACAACCTGTCCAAGAGCATGAATTACTGGAACCATGTCCTGTGGTCTGATGAGACTAAGATAAACTTGTTTGGCTCAGATGGTGTCCAGCATGTGTGGTGACGCCCTGGTAAGGAGTACCAAGAAATTTGTGTCTTGTCTACAGTGAAGCATGGTGGTGTAGCATCATGGTCTGGGGCTGCATGCTGCACTTCATTAAGGGAAACATGGATTCCAACATGTATTGTGACATTCTGAAGCAGAACATGTTGCCCTCCCTGCAGAAACTGGGCCGAACGGCATGATAATGACCCCAAACACTGCCAAGATGACAACTGCCTTGCTGAGGAAGATGAAGGTGATGGAGTGGCCAAGTATGTCTCCAGACCTGAACCCTATTGAGGACCTGTGGGGCATCCTCAAGCAGAAGGTGGAGAAGCACCATGTGTCTAACATCCAGCAGCTCTGTGATGTCATTATTGAGGAGTGGAAGAGGATCCCAGCAACAACCTGTGCAGCTCTGGTGAAATCCATGCCCACAAAAGTGAGTACACCCCTAAGTAAAAATGCCCAAATTAGGCCCAATTAGCCATTCTCTCTCCCCAGTGTCATGTGACTCGTTAGTGTTACAAGGTCTCAGGTGTGAATGGGGAGCAGGTGTGTTAAATTTGGTGTTATCGCTCTTACTCTCTCATACTGGTCACTGGAAGTTCAACATGGCACCTCATGGCAAAGAATTGTTGCTCTCCACATTTTCACTTAGGGGTGTACTCGCTTTTGTGGCCAGTGGTTTAGACATTAATGGCTGCGTTTTGAGTTATTTTGAGGGGACAGCAAATTTACACTGTTATAAAAGCTGTACACTCACTACTTTACATTGTAGCAAAGTATCATTTCTTCAGTGTTGTCACATAAAAAGATATAATAAAAATGTGAGGTGTGTACTCACTTCTCAGTTGCACACGGTGCACATACAAAAATCAGTTGCAGATGGTGTTTGAACATAAATGTGTGTTGGCAGTGTGTTGGTGTGTACACAACCACCCATAATTATAAAAATCCACCCACTCTTTTTTTTAATCCTCATAAATCATAAGCAGTGTCTCAGAACAAGCCGTTTGTAGATTCTGTCTTTTGTGACGTCAAAATGTCTAGGCCCTGCCCATGACTGCTGACAGACTCTGCCATATTAGCATAGACCCCGCCCTGAGCGGTTGTACACCGTCAGCCATTTTCTGTAGCAGCTGTAGTGATAAGAATGTCTCGTAAGCAACTCAGGTGTTTTGTCATTGGATGTAAGAGAGAACATAATTTTTATGTACCCACTGACATCAGAGCCACTTAAGATGCAGTGGATTAGTTTTATTTTTGAAGGGAAAGCGCCCCCCAAAATCCTGATCGGAGCACCCAAGGCTCTCTCCCAGAATCACACAAACAGACATGTGTCGTCACTTATTCACAGATTTTGATCCAGTCTCTTTTCCCACTGTAGTTTCTCCCATCAGCCCTGCGGTCTCAGTGAAAAACACACACATTACGCTCCACAGATAAAACTAAATGAGAATTAATGGGATTCACTGCTGCAGTGTTAAGTGTTAAACTGCAGTGTGCACTAGTAGCCATTAAGTAGCAAAATGCAGAAAATGTACCATAAAGAAAAAGCCTCACTTTAGCTCCACGTTTGTTAATTTCACAAGTTTGGCACAGAGGTAAAGAGTCTTTTGTCTATGCATTTCAGACCACTGATCAAAAAGCATCTGGCAGGAGGACAGTGGGATGGATGGAAAATCTTTTTGCTGTTTGTTTGCAAGAGAGCTTTGCTGAATGAGCTCCACCGAGAGCCCTACTAGACGGGAGCTTTGAGCCTTGAGCGCTGCCTCATCTTTCATCACCACTGTTGATGAAGCCCTCTCCGGCTCACTTCAAACAGCAACAGAGACACTGGCTTCGCCATGGGCCAAATCTCTGACAGGATGTCAGGCCATCGTCCAAGAGCTCAGAGAGTTCAAATCGCTGCACTGCCATGAGGAGTATCATTAGATTCAGAGAGAACAGCATCTAGCATTATTTCCCCTCTAGCTAACATCTTCTGGAAAACTGCTGAGCTGAGTGCCTGAGTTCAGTGTCTGTGGAGCCTCATTACTGTGCTTAAAGTTGGAGCTTGTTTCTCGGTGTAGCCACAGGTTCAACACATACGCACATCTAAACATGTAATGGATACATGAGCATGTTGATATTTGTCCCAAACTATTGTCTGCATATGTAGCTCCCTTCTAAGGCAGCATTCTCCATCAAATCAAACCGCATAAGTGATTTTTAATGTTTTACTTGGGCAACAACTATTCACACAACTGATTAGAGTTTGAAGTTAGTGTGTTGCTAAGTCAGCAATGCAATACAATAATAATAAATAGAACACACAAATGTGAAATTTTAATTAGACTCAAATATTTACAAAATTTGGTACTGCATTGTAGCACATCATTAAACGCCATCCAAATGGATATATATGGAAATGTATGAGTATGACTGATGTCTTAAAAAAAAAAAAAAACTGTCACTGCAGCAGAGTGAGTAGTCTACCTACACAGCATCTCGCCATCATGGTGCTCCTAATGAACCATCAGAAACAAACCCAAATGTAAGGCATCACCACACACATCATTCACAGATAAGGTATTCCCAGAAAGCACTGCAACAGACTTTCATTCAAGACGGCGGCTCACTGGGGTTTGACATTGTACTGCTGTTTGTATAAACAATTGATAATCGCAGTGAGTCAAGAAACATTTCTTTAACTTCATGAGCCCAACCACTAAATGCTGGTCTTCAATGGTTTGATGGATTACACATGCTTATGGGAAGGCTTCATTGTCTAAAAGTGAACAAGAGTATAAAATATCAGAACAAGAGAAGTGAATCAAAAGGGGATGCTTGTGCATTGAGTGAAAATAAATTTGGCTTTGTAAAGATCTTCTGATAGTGCTAGAGTCAAATAAATCTCAACTAACTAGATAATAATAAAGCCAAAAGACCAGGATCAAGACATAAGCACTCCCCATCTAGATTCCCCAACAAATATTTTAACACAGAGGACCAAGACAGACGTCCTTTGTGTCTGCTGAAATCCCTCTTAAAGGGATAGTTCTCCCAAAAATTTACTTACCCTCATGTTGTTCCAAACATGTATGACTTTCTTCTGTTGAACACAAAAGAAGATATTTAAAAGAATATTGGTAATCAGACAGTTGATGGTGGCCATTGACTTAGTACTTAATTGACATAGTATTTTTTTTTTTTTTTTTTTTTTCCCTACTATGGAAGTCAATGGCTACAGTCAACTGTTTGATTATCAACATTCTTTAAAATATCTTTTGTGTTCAACAGAACAAAGAAACTCATACATGTTTGGAACAACTTGAGGGTGAGTAAATGATGACAGAATTTTCATTTTTGGGTGATCTTTCTTTGAATGGGCTATGAACTGAGAAATAAAATTGTTCCTTAAGCTTTTGACATGCAAGTGGTCATCATACTATAAGAATATCATGTAAGTCTCAGAACTGGAAGAAGAAAGGAAAAAAAAAAAAAAAACCTTCCTTGTTAGTCCAAAAACAGCTTTTATTGTAACCAAGCCCAGATAACGACTCGTTGTGGAATATGACTATTTGGATAGGTGAAAGACCACCTCTGCAGAAGTAAGATGACAGAAGAAAGAAGAAGAGCGACACAGGACTAAAAATAACATTGCCTTTAAAAGGATCCTAATACTAGGAATATGGTTATTTATTTATTTTAACAATGTGAATGTCTCAGTTGAGCATTATTTAATTGTATTCGGTACATTTCACTGTGGATTCTTTGGTAAATCAATCACATTTCGGCACAGGCTTTGCAAACAGACTTTTACAATATGGACTCGACAGCAATGCAACAACATTTAACTAACTCTGTTAATTCTAATGCCTGATCTGTGACCAGTGATTTCTGATAAGTAATGATTTAGTCAGATGTTCTTAGTCTATGTGTCAGTAAATCAAACCAGTGACTAAACGGTCAGCTTCACATTGTTTTTCTTAGAAAGATGAAAATAATCTGTTATTTAAACGGTGATTAAATTATATATAAAAAGTGATCAAAGAACACTCCCTTTACAATATATGGAGCTATCAATCAAACAGCACACACTAGAGCTGTCAATCAGTCACTGGGTTACTGAGTGACTGAGTTCTGGACTTTCGCCAAAACTCCCGTTATATTCAATGAATCTCTTACTTACATTGTGTTTGCACAATTAGTTATGATGAAAGCATTCTTTAGTGTACAGAAATAGAGTTGCAATGACAAGATGACTGCATTCATGCACTCAACAACATGTCTGTGATCGGCAACAATGTTCATGACTGCAACCTGTCATGCCACAATCTAAATATAATGCCATAGATCTAAACGTAATGCTATAATCAACACTTTTCACGATTAGTTAACCTTGAGAGCTGTAACAGTAAAAAGGTGCTAAACGTTTGAGAGAGTTCCACATAGATAGTAAAACTTGGTTATTTCATATGCAAATATGTTAGCCAATCACAGCAGTAGGAGTCTTACAGCAAACACGGCCCTTGAAACGGAGTGTTCAAATCAGAGGGCTAAAATTAGGGTAAGAATCAGTAAAAATCATACTAACATTATAAGTGCACCCCAGGAAACACTATAAAACAATAAAACAACACAGTTCATGACACCTTAAGAGACAAACAACCAAATAGTCCGGCTTTGACGTCACAATTTTTAGCAGTCTATGTCTATATCCCAGCACTCCAGCAAATTAAATTAGCCATTGCGGAAGAGGGGGACATCATATGACACTGCCTCAAAGAAAACGGGCACAGATGGGTCCTCTAAACCCCCTACATTCACAGATCTGACTGAAGCCCCCTACACTGTAAACGGGTCCGCTTTAACTGGGGACCGCTTTAATTTTAGACCAACAACATGGATCAAACTCACTGTAGTCCCAATGGGTATGATGTCCCTACGCAACACTTTCACATTAAACCAATTCACATCTACCTTTGCTCTGCCCCACACGGCCCCTGACAGGAGGTCACAACACACCGACCTATTAAAAGAAGCCAGACCACAGTCACTCATTGCGAGTGCTGACACCAATGTATGCTGGACTGCATTCTGGGTAGTGATCGACCGATATTGATTTTTTAGAACAGATACCGATAATTTGTGTGTTTATGTGCCCGATAACCAATATGCAGAACCGATATTTATTTACTGTTTTACTTCTGTTTTTGACACGATTACAACACCACTTAACTGAACAAATAATTTTATTCATAATCACTCCCTCCTTGCATAGAAAACAAAACAAATCTTATTTATACACCAATAAATAGATAGGTCTGAAAGTGCAAAAAAGAAAAAAGTGTAGTGTTAATAAACTGTTTTTGTTGAACATTAGTAGTCTTTCATGTTAATTTTAATCTTCATATTACAAAAATAATTATTTATAAAAAGCATCAGCAGCAACACTAATGTTGACAATAAGCAAAATGTAGAATGTCTATTGTTTTCAAATGGAGAAAAAGACAGGAGTCATATCAACAAAAATGTAATACTTCATTTTAAACTACAGTTTTAGTAGATTTATAAGCTGTTTAATAGGCTAAAGAGTGAAGAATAATTTGCTGGATAATGTTAAATAACTGAATAATATTCTCTGGAATATTGGAATATAAAACATCATATTTTATTGCATTTCTCAACTGGTATGTTATATCAATTATTAATAATGTTTTTGTCGTTCTAGATTATGAAATATCTGCTGACAAAGCGCTGTTTATCTATGCAGTTACACAGAACTATACACAAACTGCGATCGCTTGCGGAGATAATTAATTCCCATAGAGTTGCGTTTACTTGGATGTTTATTAGCGAATTAATGGTTATATAGTAAATGTTTATATAATTACGGTGTTTTAAACAAGTGAATCTTGTTAAAAAAAAACATGTGGTGGCTGTGCTGAAGCATTTCCTGAGCATCAACCCACTGAGTGAACAGCAAAATGCAGACGACTTCACGAAACTAATGATGAGCATAGACAACAGAGAGAGAATTAAATTCAGTGCTTTTGTTTCCAACATGTGCTCATTCATGGCTGTATTACTTAATTCATGCAAAGTTACATCTTTATTGTGACAGGACTTAACTTGACATCTTATGTGACTCCGTGAGCTTGTCTCTAAGAAAGAGAGACAATTGCATAAACTAGCTACATTTCAGACATTTATGTAACATCTTATTTGTGCATTAATGGCTGTTATGTTAAATAAAGTTTACTAATTACAACAAAGCAGGTAAGTATACTTTACCTGTGCACGCCGTTGTCTCGTCTCCCCTCAGATGCACTGTAATAGCGATCCTGCACGCAATTCTCAAAACACCCACAAGATGGAGGCGTTTATCGGTAAATCTGATATTACAAAACCGATATCCGATTATGATAAAATGCTTAAATATCAGGGAAAATATTGGTAAATCGATATATCGGTCGATCTCTAATTCTGGGTAATCTTGAAGTCCTGCCTTAGACAATTCCAGTAAAATGTTGCCTCAGTAATAGCAGAGCAAGATACAGCGAAAAGAGATGGCTGACACAGTGAGGCACTTTAAGGGTTCGATGACTTCTGTAACATGACTAAAAAATAGTCATGTTACAGAATCCAAGATGGTCCGTTTAGTGCTGCTCTTTCACTACATTCAGCATGCCAGCATGACATGCTTTCATCCACAGATACTTGTCTGAGCTGAGATGCATCCACATTTAAGTAGATATAATTCATTTGGGGCACATTATTGCTTATTAATGCAGGTGCTACGTGATTTCATTTGCAACAGTTGCAGAACTTTAAGATGTGCCATCACTATGACATGCCACAAGATCCCTCAATGCCAGCCAACAAGCGCAAGTGTAAAAGAATTTGTAAACCTTGTAGAGCTCCTCAATGGGGTTTACTACAGGATAGGGCTGCACGATATATCGCAATTATTGAAAAAACGCAAATGTACATATCGCGATATGAATTTTGCTACGGCATACAATAGGCTTATATGAATGATTTTAATAGGCTACTACAAAAAGTCAAAGTTTAAGGTCAACGCATATAGCGGTGAATAGACTGGGCACACGACTGTTACTTATGTGACTTGCTTGATGTTAAAAAGAGTTATTAACCGCAATAAGTTGCGGAAAACAACTCTCATTGCGGTCCTGCACTGTCTGCTGTCTGACACACACACAAAGCGCGCACACAAGCCACCTTTCTGACAGCGTGCGATCCCTTCATTTCTCTTTCGTGCCTTATTGCACTCGAACAGTCAAATACACACACAGTTATGTCAAAATGTATGTCTTGGTGAGTATTCCTGTAAACACAGTCGGTTATGTCTTAAGTGAACGTTATTAGTTAGATAGAAATCGGATACATTTCAGTAGGATCTGTGGCCGTGCATTGGGTCTTAAAGGCACAGCAACCTAATAGGGTAAACCTGCTGCAATCTGTCAAATAAGAAAAGATAAAGATAAATTCACTTACTGCTCTTGACTGAATAACTTTTGTAGCTTTATTATGAATCAATGTATATTTCATTTATGTGAAGACTATGCAGTGTTTTAGATTTACATTTGACCATTCAGTTTCTGTATTGTTTCTTACTTGAATGCCATTTCAAGAAATAATTTGTATTTGTGCTATTGTTTGTAGTTCTTATTTTTCTAATAACAAAGATAAATAAAAAAAATAAATAAATAACTAATAATCCACCCCTAGTTTCAGGTGTTTTTGTTTACCTGGATGTTCTTGATGTTAAGATTTAGGTTGATATACCTATATATTACTGTGCAAAGAGTTTTTAGTATTTAAATATTTACAATTATTTGTTTGTTTGTTTGTTGACATTGATGTTTAAATTACATTGTCAGATTTGTAACATTACTTTTTAAGTAATGCTAAAACTTCTGGTCACTTAATTTTAAGTTTTTAAATATTCTTAAATATAATTTAATTATTTTTATTTTTTTATACATACTTAAAGCAATATCGTATTGTATATCGAATATTGCATTATTTAACAAGTTATCGCATATCGCATTCTTCTCCAATATTGCACAGTCTTACTACAGGACATAGATTGAACAGTGGACATCAAGTAGTAATATTCGTACTGAATATATTTGGTATGGTCTGGTTTGGTCTTTCAGTTTGGCATCCATGTGTACCAAATGAATGCAACATTGTTTTAATCAAAACCTCTGACATCAACAACAAAAGATATGGCAAGTCTTTTCACCTCCTCATTTAATTGATGAGTCTGCTTATTTTGCTATCATAGCGAAGTAGTAAGTTTAATCGCTTCAAGAACAGCAAAGTTACTATCTCTCTACTAAGAAAAGGCATGAAGTTCTGTGTGTATGTGTGTGTGTGTGTGTACACTATATGTGTGTGTTTGCATGAGAGAGAGTGGTAGAAAGAGTATATATTCCACTGATAATAAAACCTGGAAATAGTTGGTCATTTTTTATCATGTTGTTTATTATATTTATTTTCCTGGTTAATGTTTTTGGGGGTTTTGGTTCTTTTGCTGTTGTAGGCTGTAAGGGCCCTTGTAATAACTGGAACCATTTGGTGAAGTGATATGGAACTAATGTGGTGAAAACTTGCCTGGAACTACTTGGAACTGCCTGGAACAGTATAGTATAAAGAGGTATTATTCTAAAACTGGTTTGGTTTTCTTTTATATAAACTCTTAAATTGATTCACATGTTTTTCAGATTCAGTGATATTAAAGTCATGTATTCTTGCAAACTTTGTGCACACGTGCAGAACCATACCAAGCTTTTCTTGCAATGAAAATATTTTAGCGGCTGATAAAATTAATCTTTACCTCGGCAAAGATTTATTTGATAATTCAATGTGACGACACCTTCCGTTCTGCAGTACTAATACCGATAGTCAAATGTTTCTATGTACAATGTGTTTTTGCAGCACTGAGCTTTGTAGCCAATCGCAGACATATCTGTTAAGTGTGTGAACGCAATGGCCAATCAGATGCATTGAAGTTAGTCAAAATCCACAACACTGTTCAAAATGGCATAGATTTTGTTCAGCAAATTCTGCGTGCTCACAAATCATTTCATTATAACCAACAAAATAAAAACGTCAATAAAAGATTTGCCGCAAATTTTGAAAAAAAAAAAAAAAAAAAAAAAAAAATTTCATTTTATTACTGCATTACAAATCAGTCACTCAGTGACTTTTTACATATCAATTTACAGATTTTTAAATATAAAAATAGTACTAGAATCTTTGTTTTATGATCTGTCCTGACAGTTGTAGGAACTGAGCAGATCGGACAGATATTATTCGTTCAAACATAACTCCACACAAAAACCCAAATCAACACTCGAGACCCTAAATCAACAATCTAGGACCATAAATTAAGTAGGCTCCATCCAGTCTGAGCTAACTAACGAAGTCTCCAGCTAAGTACTTCATGGCCTTGCAAGCCTTGTAAAAGATGAGCGTAGCTAAAGGAAGATGATGTCAACCATAGGCAGTTTTTAAAAGACAGATTGGTTTGGAGAGGGCACAGCTTGAGCCAGACCAAGATAACACCAGAGGGTGTTTGATCCCCGAAACATAGATATAAAACAGACCTTCTTCTTCTAAATGACCTCTGACCAGGTGATAACAGAATTTATGGTGAGAGGAGGAGCAACAACCACCTCTGAACCAAGGACGATACCTAACTGGTCAGAACCTCTCAAAGAGGTTACAAACAAAAGAATCAGACAATGATGAGAAGACGTTGACGAGTAGATCAGAAGTTGATCAAGATCAGATGAAAATGGCTTAACAGCTTCATTCAAGCCATCTAACTACTCGTCTCACTTACTTTTCTTTCTTTTACTTAGTTTTCTTTCTTTTTCGTTGAAAGTCTCGTGTTCTAAGTTAAGTCTTGTCGCAAAGTTCAATCAACGACTCTACAGCCTTTGCCTGCCTCAAAACTTCAAACTACATCCATGAGCGAGACTCTATTCACTCCATCCATTCCACACCCAAGTGATTGTCTTCCAAAGAAAACGTCAATCCAGACACGAAAAGACCTTCAGCGAATCAACAAACCCAGGCGAAAGACAATCGCAAGGCGCAATCAAAGGGAATATCCATTTAAAGACACAAATGACAGACACAAGTATACCTATTCTAGCCGAACTGGTGCATTAAATAAATCTAATAACCCTGCATAAAAAAAATAAAAAATAAAAAAAAATGATAGAAGGGTTAAATGAATGGTTCGTTCAGACCACGTTTTACAAAGTGCATAAATGGGTAGAAACTTTCATCATTTAACTCTCTTAAAGCTCATTCATTCCTTGCTTTCTTTCTTTCTGCAAATCCTGTCAATGTGTGTATGCGTGTGATTATTTGTTAGATATTAGGGTGTTAGAATAATCAATAAAGTCTCATTTATATTTTTAAAGAGAAGTGTCTTGTGTTATATGCTTATTAATTTAATGTTTTAAACTGCTGACCCTGTTACCTTGATAATAAAAAGTGTTTTCACTATAGTTTGGATATTCATATCCACTGCAGAGTTAGTGTTACGGCCCGTTCAAATGAACGCTAGACGATTCATTTGCTAGGTCATAAAATAAGTGACTTTCAAAATTCCCTATAAATTAATTGGTAACACTTTACAATAAGGTCATTAGTTAAACATTAGTTAATGTATTAACTAACATGAACTAACCATTAGCAACACATTTGTTGCTGTATTTACTAATCTTTGTTAACGTTAGTTAATTAAAATACAGTTGTCCATTGTTTGTTCACATTGTTAGTTCACAGTGCATTAACTAAATGTTAACAAGATTTTAATAATGTATTAGTAAATGTTGAAATTAACATTAACAAAGATTAATAATTGCTGTATAAGTGCAGTTCATTATTAGCTCATGTTAACTAAAATAGTTACCTAATGTTAACTAATGAACCTTATTGTAAAGTGTTACCAATTAATTTCCTTTGAGCTAAACTGACCTGTTTCCCTTACACAGTGATTTTTTTTATTTTTTTATTTCATGAATAAATCGGATAAGTTAAAGGGTTAGTTCACCCAAAAATGAAAATGTCATTTATTACTCACCCATAAGACCTTCGTTAATCTTCAGAACGCGAATTAAGATATTTTTGTTAAAATCGATGGCTCAGTGAGGCCTGCATAGCCAGCAATGACATCTCTCTCAAGATCCATGAATGTACTAAAAACATATTTAAATCAGTTCATGTGAGTACAGTGGTTCAATATTAATATTATAAAGCGATGAGAATATTTTTGGTGCGCCAAAAAAAAAAATATATAATGACTTATATAGTGATGGTGTTATGAATCAGCGTGTCGAATCAGCGGTTTGGAGCCCCAAAGCCACGTGATTTCAGCAGTGATTCGACACGCTGATTCATAACACTCCGAAGCTTCATGAAGCAGTGTTTTGAAATCGGCCATCACTATATTAGTCATAAATTTTGTTTTTTTGCCGCACCAAAAATATTCTCATCGCTTTATAATATTAATATTGAACCACTGTACTTACATGAACTGATTTAAATATGTTTTTAGTACATTAATGGATCTTGAGAGGGGAAATGTCATTGCTGGCTATGCAGGCCTCATTGAGCCATCGGATTTCAACACAAATATCTTAATTTGCGTTCCGAAGATTAACAAAGGTCTTACAGGTGTGAAACGGCATGAGGGTAAGTAATAAATTACACTATTTTCATTTTTGTATTGTCAGTACTGGGCTCGCAGTTCACATGTACTGTGTTTATCCGCCGCCACCACCAAAGACCATTTTTGACCCAGGAAAAACCCTGCATACAGCATACATCAGCATTCAACAGACACACAAGTCAGTCACTTAATTATTCACTCTTTTCTGGCCCACTGGAAAACACAATTCACTTCCTTTTACATACAGCTAAACTTGTTTTGACCCCCACACCTGTTAAGATGATGTTTTGTCTTGTTTTCTATACTGTATATTATATACTGTATTCTATACTCATTTACCCTCCAAGTTTCTAATCAACTAACTTGTTCATTTTCTCATTCATTTGAAAAAAATGTTTGCAGAGTATACGATCACTATCTTTTGTCAGGTGCTATAGTCACTAACATTTTTTTTATGTTTTCCTCTCAGACCTGAGAGGAAAGGACTTCCACAAGTCTTCTTGCCAGATCTCTGCAAAGCTGGTCCAAATCTATATTCAAAGTTGGTGTGACATGTTGGTTGGCTATTTATTTATTTATTTTTGGTCTAATCTTATGGTTTATTCATACACTAGATCCACTCATTGGACTGCATTTATACTTTCCTCTTTGACATTGTTTTCTCTTAGAACTGTAAACATACTGTATCTGTATACTTACATAAGGATATAGCACAGTATAGTTTCAAAATGAAGATTCTATTTTTTCTTTTTTCTTACCCTGATGCCATCAAGGTACATATGAATTTCTTTATCAGAACACACATTCAGATTTTCAATATGGAGAAAATTCAAGCTCTGTAGGATGCATAAAATGTAAGTAAATTGGTTCAACTATTGTGCTTTATGTAAGAAATATGAAAATAATAAGTAAAACATTCTCAAACAGACCAGGGGTCTGATGTTTTAAATACCTGAACTTTCACATTCATTCTTCTATTGCAAGCATCACTTTCTACTTCTCACGAGAGCATGCCAACTTATTTGCATCACACAGCTATGTGATACATTGATGACGGAAGATATTTTTTAGTTTAAGTTTCACTTATGGATTTATTTCTCACCAGACATGTGCCGGTATACGGTAATACATTATATTAGGATAATGAACATGCACAATATTGTTATTGTGGACACTTCAAAATACCATGAATAATTATTTATTACAAATTATTCAGATTTTTAGAAATCATTTTAAGAATCCTTTACCCATCAACCTTTTAAAATGCACAAAACTGCTGTATGCTGCTTCAAAGAGGCACGCACTGATGTAAACAAGCCCAACACTCATGAACAGCGCATGGCGGAACGAGTGTAGTAGATGCATTGAATGAAAATGCATATTCATTCTCTGACAGCAGATGGCACTGACAGAACAGCAGAAACACAGTGGTTACCCCTGTAATACCCGTAAACAAAGCTGCGCTACTTTTTAGTATTTAAATGTTTCAAACAGCCATTCAGATTTTTGTATTCACAATGGTGTTCATCACAGCACCAAATACTTAAAGACTTAAGGCTATTTATTTTCAAATTTAAACTTTTTTTATATTTTAATCTAGACTACTACAACATGCCCTAGGTTTTGTTTACATATGTTCTGATTCTGTTCATTTACACTTTACAATAAGGCTTCATTAGTTAACATTAGTTAATTCATTAGTTAACATAAACTGACAATGAAAAATAATTCTAAAGATTTTATTAACCTTAGTTAATGTTAATTTCAACACATTATTAAAATAAGTTATATTAAGTTGTAACTGAATTATTTAATCGAGCTGAGCTAACATGAACAAAGTTATTAAGCCTTTTATAGTATGACAACACTTGCAATTTACACTTGCAAATTATTTTAATATTGTGATAATACCATATACTGTGATAAAAGCTTCAACAAATATCGCAACATGAAAATTTGATACCATCACATGCCTATTTCTTACACAAACCTATGGTTTTGCTACATAAGACAATTGATCAGGTGGAACATGCATTACTTTAATACAGTCCTTCTGCATTTTGGACTATTCAAATGTTAATATACAGCCTCTGATTTTAATGGTATGCATCTACAGATATCAGATTTCTTTCTAAAAGAAAATCTGCATTCTGCTCAAGAAAAACAGTTGTACACATCTGAAGAACAAAAAAAAAAAACCAAAAAAACGTTGAAACTGTAAAATTATTGTAAATGTCTGGAAGCACTGATGCCAGTATTTAACTTTAAATTTATAGATTTTTTTTTTTTTTTTTTTAAACACTGTTCTAGCATTTGCATTCATTTGCTCTTTCCTCCTGCTGTGTGACCCATTATAACAGACCTGAGGACCAAATTGTGGCCATTCTGCTCTATTCACAATTATAAACAGGCTCATTTATGAGGCTTCATGGGTTCTGTTCTCTCCACACGTACAGCACAAAATATCAGGGTCAGATTAGACACCTGCAGTAAATAATTTCTTAATTACTTCTGCTGAAAGCCGCTCGTCGTGGTTGCATCCATCTGTCATTAATTACACAAGTGATACATACGGACAATATACTTCATCACAGCGCTGAGGCTAACGGGCCCCTGGTGAGACTAACCCGCTTTGCTCTTTGTTACCTATTCAACGGTACTGTGACAGTAAGACAATGCTGAAAGCTCCCCAGATGCTCCCTGGTCCCTCAATTTATTAATTTGAGCCCCAGCGAGTGAGACACAGCTAAATTATGCTGACCCCCCGCCAGCAGAGAAGGCACCCAAGAGGACAGAGCCAGACACAAGCTTCTCCATATGGAGAGAGGAATGAGGCTTTGAGTTGATGATAAGTGCTCACATCTGTGAGGCGGCATTAATTGTGCGTTAAGTCAGTGGGCATGTTTGGGGTTGACTTGAACATAATTAAAGAAGTTTGAACTTCGCGTAAGTTACACAGCTCATCCAGCGTGTTATTATTTTGTTTGAAGGACAGAAGGAAGTCAACTGAGCTGGAGAGAAAAACAATAACAGACAAAAACTGATGATAATACTGCAGCACTACAACACTCAAATGTGCAGAAGATCACTGGACACTGAAAAAACGAACAACTGGCTCCTGGGGGGGGGGGAATATCAAATAGAATTATTCTGAGAGCAGGTACAGGATTTGGTTAAACTGAAAAGTCATAATTGACAAGATGATCAACAATCATCAACAATCCTAACCAGCAGCATAAGCGCAAGATATCCCAGCAGCCCCAGCATCACCTCCACCTCACCATGATAAACAGTGATAAACAGTCCAGAGGGCCAAACATATGGCAGTATGAGCTCTCAGCCGCAGGGGACTGTGGGAACTCCTGGGCAAGATGCACTGAGAAGCATGCAGTCTGAAAGACTACTGTGGCATTGGTCTCAGATGAGCGGAGAGTTATCTTTATTTATATAGCACTTTTTAAAATGCAGATTGTGTCAAAGCAGCTTTACAGTGATAGAGGGAACATAATTTTGGCTGTACAACAGCTCTAGAAGAAAATATTGATTCATTCTGTTGCAAAAATAATTAGTTATTAATTTATCTATACAGCAGCTCTGGAGAAAACCATGATGTCATCATCCAGCTCAGTTCAGTTCATATACAATGGTGTCAATGCAGGCAGATCAAAAACATTGTTGAATATCAAGTGACCCCAAGCCAGAGGCGACAGCGGCAAAGGAACCCAAACTCCACCAGGTGACAATAATGGAGAAAAAAAAAAAAAAAGAAAAACCTTGGAAGAAACCAGGCTCAGTCGGGGGCCAGTTCTCCTAATGCCCAACAACGATGAAGTGAATCTAAAAGATGGATTACTCAATGTTTTTTTATCTTTATATGGACCCACTGAATGAACAACCTTTATCCAGACATGGGCTGAGCAACAACGTGTATAACCAGATCAGAAGGTGCTGAAAAAGCCCCAAATAGTAAACAAACCTCTATCTTGTCCAATCAGACACTTCGTCACCTTGGAATTATAAGGTTCTATCTGCATTCTGAGCAATTTTGAGATACTGAGCTTCAAAGTTTTTGCATTCCATATAGCAAAAATTATATGGGGAACACGTCTCTTTCATACATAAAATCCTCCCAAATTTGTACACAGGGACTTTTGGAATGGGTTAAATGCAGATAGAACCTTCTCATTCTAAAAAAAAATAAAAATAAAAATAATAATAATAATAATAATAATAATAATAATTCACTTTTCGCTTGGAATTATAAGGTTCTATCTTGCAAAACATTAATTAAAGAAATAATTTTCAAGAAATACAAAGTTTATAACTTGTTTTAAAACAAAATTAGTGTTGTAACAATGTGTTGACAATGTGTTGAAAATTAAATTTATTGATTACTATGACATTTCATATTTTAGATTTTTTTTTTTACTTGTTCAAGTTAAGCATAAAAGGAGGTGCTAAATATTTTGTCCAGTGTAGATTTAATGAACATTGAAAAATGTTTCACTGACTAATATATATTATATAAATATAAATAAAATTAAAAATATTTCACATTTAGCACTCAAAAGGTCAGGGAAACGCGCTGGCGCGTCTTGTGGATTTTTTTCACATAGCAGCAAAATCAACTTAAAATACTCCGTCATATTTTGTCATAGAGACAGAAGTAATATATCAATTGAAACTATAGAATGTCTTTTTATTTGTGAACACTCAAAGTAAAAACTAAATGTTGTGCTTTTTGCAAAATAAAGAAAACTAACATGATGCGCGACCTATCATCTCTCTCTGATACTCCCTCAGAAAATGAACTGTAACTTAGTGAATACTTAACACACAAAAATGAGACATGTCTAAAGAAATGTTGAAATGTCAGGTTTTAAATCATGTAAGTCAAATCGAAAACAAATATTCTCTGTTTATGTAATCTGTCTGAAAAGAGAGAGATGTCAGTGGTTCGCAAGTCAGCTAATTATCCATTAATGTAGCCACGCCCACGGAGCGCGAGTACATTCTGAGGTGATTAATGCAACAGGGAGTGAACGCCCGCATCAACTTGGAAAAATGCATCAAGCTTAGTCAGTTTCATGTATTTTTCATTGTTTTGAGATGCAGCGAGGAATAATTCTAAAAGGATTTACTTCAATGGAAGAGCATGACTGGATTCAATTCCATTTCGAGGATCAAAAAAGTTACGTTTTTTTTATCCCTAAATTGTTTATTCTAATTGCGATATAGACTCGTGTCTGTATATTAAGCCACAAAAAAGACTGTTTAAATATAAATCCTGCATGTTCTGTGTCTCTGTGTGAATGATTATGAATGAAATGTGTTAGCAACATATTAAACTGCACATTAACATTTATAGGCTCTATAATAGTGTTTCTCAACGGGGACGTTCAGAGAACAACGGCGTTGGAAGCAAGATTTTTTGAAAGGGGGGGCATTTACGAGTTTACACCAAAGATCCAGGCAAGACAAGATTAAACTTGTAATTACTTGCAAAATACTTGCCTACAACATTCTAAAATATGCCAGTTTAATGCAACATGTAAACTACGTATAGTCTCTTTTGCAACGTATTTCCAGTCATAGACCAGCGCTCAAGCTCTGACTAAATTCAGCATTCACGTGCACAAAAATGTGTTTCGCGCTGCAGCGCTGACAACAATCCAGTGGAATGGAACATTGACAAGCAATTAAAAAAATAATTGACTTAAGAACCACTTATATTTTCAAATATTTTCAATAAATCATGTTCCCATTCACTCCAGTGACGAATTTTAAAATAAATTAAACTAAATTCTACTTATAAGGTAAACCTTTTACATTTTTAGGCATTAACTAATGCCAATGCCTAATGCCAAAATGTTTTCTTTGGTCATCAAGTAATTTACTGGTCAGGCATTATTGTTAAGGGGTTCCAACTATTTTGATGTACGTTTTGAAAATACGCATAAGAAATCCTAAATGGAAACGTACATGCGAAAATAATGTCAGAATTATCAAATAAATTCAATGCGCAGACGCAGATTATCTTGAGCTTTGCGTTAGTTCAAATGCGCATTAAGGTGATGGAAACAATTTATTAGTATACTCATGGTGTGTTGTGACTATTTGTGCGTAAAACACCACGGCATTATGCATTAGGCCCAACAAAGTCTGACAAACACAGCCGTCGACACAGAAGAGATTTGGGTTGACAGGATAAATAAAATAAAAATGAAATTTATTATCATAAAATCATAGTCTAAAATTCAATCAATTTAATTTAATTGATTAACAAAGCGAAAGAAAAAACCTAGCCTATATGTAGAAAAAGTAGCCTATATGCTACTGATTTTGATTCATTTTTGTGAGGCGCGGCGCTCCAGAAACAAGTTCACGGAAACAGATGACAAAAAGCGCATCATGTTTTCTTTATTTTGCAAAAGAAATGCAAATGTTCTGTTTTTAGTGTGTAAAAAGTAAACTTTGCGGTATCGAATAATATCTTACTTACTCATATCTGTAAATTACGGAGTATTTAAGTTGTTTCTGCTGGTATAAGGAAACAGTTGAAGTGAACGCGCCAGCGCCTCACGTGCGCACACAACATATTCTAGCATTGCAAACTTGACATCGCAGCCTGTTCATTATTAAAATAAAATACAGTCAACAAAACATAAAAAGATACACTGCTCATTTCAAATACTTCGTAGTATCCTATCTGTGGTGTTCAGCGTGCCACTGCTGAAACTGGTCCTGCCAAGCACAATTTTGCTTATGTGAAGAGGATGATTTTTTTTTTTTTTTTTTCGTCGATATTGAAACAGGAGTGAAGTACAAATCCTAGTCTACATAATAAATGATAGTTCAGCATCCAAATACATTGCTAATATGGAAACATTTGAATTTGTGCCGAACGAGAGAGGTAGGCTTTGTGAGAACTGGTTTCACTTCAAATGAATTCGTTTTGGTTTCTTTATTGCTACTTATGAGTTTTTATTCTTGTTCTGTATATGGATATTATATATTTTAGTATTCTTATGCTTGGCTTGACTTGGATTGGTTGCGTCAATTAAAAAAAAAATAAATAAAAGAAGGGTCACTCTTTAAAAAAAAGTTTGACAGTCACTGATATATGTTGCTTATGTGTCAGAAAACACAAAACACGGCATGGACCGCTTTTGGTGTTATATGAGGTGGGTGATCCCCGAAATGAGGTGCCGGATCTGGATCCGGCTTGTATCGGCACAAATTAAGCCCTGCCGCTGTTCAGTCAAATCAAATCTGTTATTTGGCTTTTAGTGACATGCTTTTTAATTATATATGAAAGCTGCAGTCTGTAACTTTTGGCGCTCTAGCGGTAAATAAACAAAATTGCGTAATTGTGCTGTAATTGTAAAAATATAATAGGCCTATACAAAATATACTTAACATGATGTGCAATATGTGCATGCATGATCACATTTTTTCTCCCTTTTGTCATTGCATTCTTTCTTAGTTCACTCAGTCACATCAGTTCCCAAAAGTCTTGTGAAAAAATATTTAGTATGTATTTTAAGGCCTTATTTCAGTGACACTTTTCTTTTTTCAAAAACCCAGCATATGTAATTCTCTCAAAAATACAAATGTACATACGTGTTGCTCACATATTATTGTAGCCTAGTTTCTGCTGAATACAGTGTAATGAGACTTTTGTCATTATGTTTATGAACAACTTCATAAATATAACAAAAAAAAAAAAAAAAGCACAAATGTCAGGGCATGTCAAAAATACACCTGGACCCCAAATCAGCCGCAGACTCCAGACAGTTAAAAAAATTAAATATATCCAGCATGCCATAGCGTAGAGCTTTATAGCTACATACAGCTTAATACAAGTTCACAGGATGGATCAAGGTTAAAGCATAACCTCCCTCATATGACAATGATGTAAAAGTAAGTGGACTACAAAACCCGAACCTATCCTCTTATGCTGCCTTTTGTTGCTATTGGAAATTTGATAATTCGAAATGGGAGGGCGTTCATGTAAAAAAATTTACCTAGGAAACTTGTATTTATGATAATTCAGAGAGCACGTGAAGGCAGCATTAATAGAGCTTCTGGCTAGCATGGTGTCTGACTATGAAAATAACTGAATAACTTTAAAAAAAAAAAACTTAATACAAAAAAAGACTGAAAAGACTGGAATTTGGGCTGCTGTCACTGACAAGATCGTAAATGAAATAGTCGATCATGACGTTTCTAATAAACATCGTGTTGCGGCATTGTTTACTGATTGTGTTTTCTGCTCTCTTTTCTGCTGTCACAGAGTAGTCCGTCGACATGACAAAGAAAGCTAAAAAAAGAAACATCACAATGTAAATAAGTTGTCACAGAATAAGAATGTGTGAATAACTAAATTTTGAATGTCAGTTAGAACCTTGGAACCTAATTCCAAGGTGATGACCTGGTGTACGGCCCCTTCCGCAGACAACACGAGGAGATAAACTATGAGGTTAAACTGGGAATGGCTTGAAGAAAGCATTCCAGGAGCCTAAAACTCTTCTGGTGCCTGCTGTCTGATCTGAGATGCACTTCCACCAAACATCACACAAAAGCAATAAAAACTCTTCCCCGGTGTTTGGCTCAGTTTTAGATGCTCTCAGTGTTATGCAGGGTTTGAGTTTTCTTCTCTCTCTCAAACGGCATGTCAAAAACACTAATGGAATACATTCAAGCATGTCTGCTTACAGAGCAGCAGATTCTCATGCTTCTGTGAGGCTTCATTTGCTGACATGTTTATCTTCAGTGTATTGTTTGTATTTGTGTCACTAAAGTAAACTCCGTTTTCCGTAATGGCATGTTTACCGTCGCCTCAGGTCCCAGCCCCCTCCTTGTGTTCAGCAGTTTTCCCACAGTAATCTTGTAATTGAAGCATAATCTGTTAGTGATCAGTGCTGATATAGCGTTTGTTCACAGAAGGGAAAACAAAGTTGGCTGTTATTTAAAGTGGATGTGCAACAGGCTATAATCTGCAAGCACTCTCGGAAACATCCTCCACCATGCAAATGCATGCTGGGGTTGGCTGTCACTGGAGCTTGTTTAAAAAAAAAAAAAAACAGAAAAATATTTTCCTGCAGTTGTCAAACCTCACAAGTGCTCTTATAATAACCCTGAAGTAATATATGACTTTCTGGAGTTCAACTGATTATCTAGTCACTGTTGGCCTGACAAATAGCTGCATTTTCCAGTGAACGCTAAAAAAAAAACCAAAAAAAAAAAACACATTAAATCCATCCACATTACTGTGTAAATTTAACTCTCACCATCATCACTATAAATAGTGCGTGTTCCAGAAAAAGTACCAAGAAAAAGAATGAGACAGTCTGAAGAATCTTAGCTAAAACACATCAGACTGATAAACACAGCAGTGAAGGGCATCTGCATTATATTTATCCAGAGTCTAATCATGTCTCGCAGAATATGAAAACATTTAAAAATCAGGTGACTCAAAGGTACAACAACAGAAAAAGCCCATAGCCCTCTTGACGGTGTGATATACGTGTCACTTTAGGGCGAGAGACAGCATTTGGTTTGAAGCAAGTTAGTGTCAGAATTGTGGCAGTGTATTAGCTCAAGCACCTCTTAATTTAAAGAGAACTCTTGAAGATAGTTTATTATCAGAAGCAATTATTATTTGGCCCAAAATTTTCTTTAATCAATTCACGATGTTCCCCCGAAACTGCTCTACAGGCAAAGTGGACCGTTAATAGAGCTGTGTTTAAAAAAAAAAAAAAAAAAAAAGGATTTCTTGATTTTAATCAATTCTAATTTTGAAAAACTGATATCGATTCTTAAATCCCAGGAATATATCTTTCAGTATATGCTATTTTCAGTTGATGATCGAACAAAGCGGTAACACTTTACAATGAGGTTCATTAATTAACATTAGTTTAAGGGATAGTTCACCCAAAAATGAAAATTACCCCATGATTTACTCACCCTCAAGTCATCCTAGGTGTATATGACATTCTTCTTTCAAACAAATATAATCAGAGTTATATTAAATAATGTCCAGGCTAATCCATGCTTTATAATAGGAGTGGATGGTGCCCCAAATTCTAAAGACAGAAAAAATGCACTCATCCATTATAAAAGAAGTCCACACGACTCCAGGGGGTTAATAAAGGCCTTCTTAAGTGAAGCAATGCGTTTTTGTAAGAAAAATATCCATATTTCAAACTTCATAAACTGTAATCTCTAGCTTCCGCTAACTGTCATACGCGCATTCACGAGAGAGTGACGTCCCAGCTTATGACGTAGGATGCATGCGCAGTGTGAGCTCCGGTGACGAACACGGAAGCACAGAAGAGAGCAAAACAAAACACTGGTCACAAATTAAAAGTACAAAATTAGTTGTTTTTTTTTTTTGTTTTTTTTAAGAAAAATGTCGGAGGATTTCGATATAAGCCAAGAGAAGACTTTTTTGTTTTTTGCCCAGCCATATTTGTTTGAACCGGATTATACCGACCAGGAACTCCGGGAGATGGAGGAGGCTGCAGCAGCATCTTGTTAACATTAGTTCATGCACTGTGAACTAATATGAACAAACAATGAACAACTGTATTTTCATTAACGTTAACAAAGATTAGTAATTTAATGTGGTGTGACAGATCCCTGTTGTCATTCAAGCGAAGAGGCCGCAGGGTGTGGACGTGAACCGACCATCTTTTTTTGCTACGAGTGCAAGGAAACAGCACATTCCAGGGCCCATTTTTTTTGGCAGGGCCACTCTCTTACTGCAATAATGGATAAGGGTTTGCTACATTTCGACTGGATCTTGGTGGACTAGCACAAACAAATGTCCAACACCATCAGATAAGGATGCTAGAACAACTGACAGACACCTCAAGCACAGGACGGACATGACTTCCTACTGGTCCACTGGCAATTTCTGCCCTGCACCCATCTTGAGACTAATCCCTATGGTTTAAGCCCAACCAGACCATAAAAATATTTAAGAACCTTTGGATGCATCAGCAGTGACTGAATTGTACAATTGTGTATTTTCTATTGTCATTTATAATGGCTATTGTTAATTTAACCCTCAGATTTTCTTTCTCCCGAAAATACTAGTTAATGTTATCGCATTGGACTGAAACTCTGTGACTTTGTTCACAGAAAGTTATTTTTCTGCAAGCCGGTCATTTTTGACCATGAACACAAGTGTGATTTTTTTTTGCCATTTTGTAATAAATAAAAACAAAATAAAACCATGTCAAAACCATTTCATTAAAGCACACCAGTGTGAAGCACATGGTGCAATTTTATTTTATTTTATTTTATATTTTGTGCAAAATTGACAAAATTATCCACAAAAAACACTCTTTTTCACTTAAAAACTGAGGTATAAGCTCAAATAAATAAGGCCCACGATCGATCAGTTCCAAAAATAAACACAAAACCTGTCCTGACTGAAAGAAAACAAGCTGACAAAAAGATTGAATCCAATATTTGGTGATAAGGTAGCATAAGCAATTTAAGCAATTTTTTGCAGGCCAGTCATTTTTGACCAGAAACACCAGGTTTTCAACACAGCACAAGGGTTAAATATTGTTGTTCAATAAATATTATTTATATAAATAATATGTTGTATTTGGTATTGAGAAAGGGTCCATTAGTGCGTAATATGGATAGAGTGAAAGTTACATTAATACGCCATTAGATGACAACAAAACTTTACGAGTGAATGAAACTCATTCAATGAGTCAGTGGCAAGAAACTTTTTAAATTGAAAGCGATACTTGCAAACAAACATGTTGTTTTAGTGTTGTATGTTATGGAAAATTCCATTAGCTGTAAAAAGGACAAATACAAAGATCACTTTCCTCAGTGGACATTTAAACAGATATTTATAATGGATATAGTATTATTGACATTGACCTGAAGAATGAATGTTATATCAGGTACAGGTATTGCTCGCTCAGGCATCACTCAGACACTCCGTTGTTATTTCTTATTTACACACTCGTGCCGTCCAACTGTTTTATAAACACAATATCACACAAGTAGCCGTGCAATATGGCTATATATCAGCAAGCTGTGATTACCTACGACCGAATCACAGCCGTGCTGATATACAGCCATATCGCACACTACTCGTGTGATATTGCTCATATATCAGCATTGCTGTGATTGCCTACGGCACTAGGCAGACATGTAGCCATGCGATGTGGCTCTGAGTGTGATTTATACAACAGTTCGATGGCACAAGTGTGTAATTAAATAAGCAACAACAATGGAGTGTTCTTTAAAAACCCTCTTTTTTTTTTTTTTTGCGGAACTACTTCCTTCTGCCACTGATTCAAATCTCAAGATGACAGGTTAACAGATGAGCCCATGCCTCTCTTATTAATGTTAAAACATCACTTTAGAACTAGTAACGAAAGAACACTGAGTTGCTTCATTGACGCTTATTGTATTATGTGAGAGAGTTTGACTAAGCAAGTGCATTACCTGCAGCTGATATTCTTCAGGTCAATCTTATATTCATAATCACAAAATCAGTTTAAATGTCTGCTGAGGAAAGCAATATCTTTGTCTTTGTCCTTTTACCAGTTAAGGGGATTTCCCATGACAGAGCTAGTCAATGCATTTGTAAGTTGTGTCTTATAGTAAGATGTATTTCAGACCTTTCAATAAAAAAAGTCTTTGCTACTAACTCACTCATAAAAACAGTCTTTGATGCCATCTAATGGCGTAATAATGTAACTGTCACTGAAGTCGAAATCATAATCACTAACAGACCCTCTCTCTCTCTCAATACTAACCATTATAACATTATAAGAATATACAACAGGAAATAAACAAGCAGACAGTTCAGTCAAAAGTACAAAAGCAGCGCTCTAGAGGATTTCGGTTAAATAAAAATATAAAGTTATGAAACTTTGCCCTTAGCCAAATCAATTTGCTCTGAAACAAGTAATAGATTAATAAGACCAAAGATTTCCCATTTGATATGAGGTATAATTCATTTTCGGTATATTTAAACACTATCTACATAAGAGCGAGTGCAAATTCCCAAAGGACTGGCCGAGATAAAGCTGTTCTCCGTGGATATACAAGTGCTGAACAGACGCTGACGGCATCTTCAAAAACGTCTAAAAATAATAATAATAAAAAGTCACCTCCATGAACATGCCATACTTCTGCTGCAGGAGGGCAATGAGAACTGCAGATGTGGCCAGAGCAATGAACTGGAATGTCTGTAATGTAAGACTGAATGCTACAGGGAGACAGGACAGACAGCTGATCGTCCTTGCAGTGCCAAACCACATGTAACCATATGTTGCCTTGGTGGAAGAGTGGGGTAACATCTCACAGCAAGAAATTGCAGTCCATGTGGATGAGATTCACTAGTACTTAATGCAGCTGCTAGACACACCAGATACTGACTGTTACTTTTACTATTGAAAATGATATTGACTTTGAAAATCAGATGTGTATTTGATCCGTGCATTGGGTTTTAATGTCACTGCAGCCTACTAATTTCATCACTATTTAATTTGTATTTTTGTTCCATTGTATTTGTTTGTGCTATGGCTTGTAATGTGCTTAATTTTATTTTATTAGTTTATTGCTTCTCTTTAAAAAATGTTGAATTTTTCTAGTAGTTAGGCTAGTAGCCTTTTTTTTTTTTTTAACAGATTAGTACAGAGCCTGGGAAGTCACCTACTGGAGAGAGAGAGAGAAAAAAAAAAATATATATACACATTTAATCCAACTGATTAGACATGTTTTGATGATTAAAAATGAAAAAAGTTCATTCATGTTTCTGTTCAACTTTGCACTGAAATGTATTTGTAGTATTTTTTTTTATTTTTTTTTTATTTATTTTTTTTATTTGTAGTGAATGAAGTAAATAAGTAAAAAAGCATCTTTGCTAGTGGTCTCAGTAAACAGACCTTTGGACTCCATTATATGAAAAGGCTGAATTGCTAGTCTCCCCAGGTAATCTGAAAACTGTCTGTATTTTATTACTAAGCCAGACAGGTTACATTAGGAGAGGATGGATGACTACTGTAAGATGCTTGTGCTGACCAAATGTACAAACAGCGATCATCCAAATGGCCTGAACCTTCTAGCGAATTGAGCAGTTCTCTACCAATGAGAGCCAAGTGAACCATCCCCAGCAGATGATCTGCTTCAGTTTTACCGCTCTGCAGCTGGGTCCATGAGGTAGTAGCCAGTGGCAGAAAGTGACTGGCAAATCTTTCATCTATGACCGGCTCTGCTGAGCTCATGACCCAATCTTCTAACGCCAGCAGCACAATAAAACCTACAGCATTCATAAAGCTAGGCAGAGTGCTGAACCTTGTGACCCACTCCTCTCCACACAGACACACAAAAGAGACTCAGGAATAGCAGCCTCATATTTTAAGGTACACTGCGAGTTTGATGAGGGCCATTGTTTGTTGTCGTGCAACAGCAGCTCAGGGAATAGGCCTGTCCGACAGCCAAATCATTCAGGAAGCAGGCAGCCCTCCTGGGGCCTGAGGACCAAGTCAGCAGGGGCCTGAGGACCAAGTCAGCAGGGGCCTGACCGACACACTATGGTACTCCAGTGGCGGATTCCACCACCCAAATGGCTTCTTCTAACCAGAGAAGCACAGAAAAGTGCTGGCCTGGTTTTCCTTAAACACAAGAGAAACTACAGCCAACAATATGAGCTAAACTGTTTGGCCCTGGAAACAATTCATGTAAATCCACTGAAGCAGTATTATGGAGAATTCCTGAAAAATGGAGACAAGTAAAAGGAGATGTGGATCCCAGATGCCAAATGGATTCATTTTGCTGAACACAAGCAAAAGTAGATCATTGGTTTCTAAACTTGGATGGATTGAGGCAATCGGTTTCCTCAATTGAATTAACTTATTGCCCACTGAAGCTAAGCAGGGCTGAGCCCGGTTAGTATCTGAATGGGAGACCTCCTGGGAAAACTAGGTTGCTGCTGGAAGAGGTGTTAGTGAGGCCAGCAGGGGGTGCTCACCCTGTGGTCTGTGTGGGTCCTAACACCCCAGTATAGTGATGGGCACACTATACGGTCTAAAAGCACCGTCCTTCGGATGAGACGTTAAACTGAGGTCCTGACTCTGTTGTCAAATTTGCCCATTGGCCTCTGTCCATCATGGCCCCCTAATCATCCCCATATACTGATTGGCTTCATCACTCTGTCTCCTCTCCACCAATCAGCTGGTGTGTGGTGGGTGTTGGCGCAGTATGGCTGCTGTCGCATCATCCAGGTGGATGCTGCACATTGGTGGTGGTTGAGGAGATTCCCCCTTCCATATGTAAAAGCGCTTTGAGTACCCAGAAAAGCGCTATATAAATGTAAGGAATTATTATTATAATTAATTATTATTATTATTATAACTTATTGTGTTCCACAGTGTCACTAAACCTTGCAAATGGCCCAGTTCAGTTAGGGAGCAAAAGCATTTCCTGATAGTTTGAGGCCCATTAGGGGGACATTGGCCAGTTAAGCTAATACTGCACTGAAAAATCCCTCATGTGTAATCATTACACCCTCCATTAAACAAGCTGGCTGTAGTGAGGAAAACAACAACAACAACAACAACAACATCACACAATCAAATCCTGAGTGATTCCCCAGAGGCCAATGATCGGCCTGCTTTCATACTACACCATACTAATGACTGCATCTGTAAAAGACAGGGATTGTTTATAGATGTGATCACCAAAACAAATGAGAAAATGAGAGTGAAGAACAAATAGATGCAAACATGCTACAGTCACGTGACATAACACAAATGCTGTTTTTAAACAAACGTAAAGGTTCTTCTTTCTCCTGCTGCTGACCTTCAGAAAACTAAAGGACACGAGAGAAAAAAAAAAAAAACTTAATATAATTAGTTCAACATTATTAACTTCAATTCAAGGTTTAACTGAGTTAGGAGGATCAGAGCATGACCGTCTTTAAGGACACAAGACATAACTGAAGCCTCATTAGCGTAAAGAGACTTTGAGAGGCTGAAACTGCTTTTCATCAAGCAGAAACTGACTATCATCAGAAGTAATTTTGCCTGGTTTCAGCAGCATCAGCTGAGGCTTATTTAGACTAGCAGACAAACTCATTTGTCAGATTTGTCTTAATGGCCAGCTAGTGCTCTTCAATCACTTGGGATTTGAGCGGTAAAGCAGCAGCTGTCCTGTATTCATGTGTCTCCATACAGCAAAGACAAATAGACGTGTCTATCACTCCCTTCACCATAGGACAAACGCAAGGCTGAACCGCAATGCCTCCGACAGCTAAACTAGGTTAGCGCTGCTTGCAGGTGTACATGCAGATGACGAGCATGCGCGGCTAGAGGCATCACTGTTAGGAGGAACATCCTCGTCTATGGCCTGACTGAGCTTTACATCATCAGCCATGTGTCTGCCTTAACAAGTCCCATTGCAGACACACTCATGCAACTAACCACATCAACAAAAGCCAAGCTGACTACCAAAAGATGAGGGGGGTGTATACTTAATGACCCATAAATTAATCTTCAAGAATGAAGAACAGACTATTGATAACAAGACAATGAAACTGAAATACCAAAAGCATACATGCTAAATGTACAACATGCCAACTGAATGCCAAACATGAATCCAATTGAACACATTAAAGCCTGTAAATCTCTGTCAGTAAAGAAAATGGTAAAACTAATATTTTAGTTCTCCACACTAAATAAAAGTATGGCTGAAGCTAAGGATTAATTGGATAATTAGTGAATCGGTTGATTTTTTTTTTTGATTAATCAGATAAAAAAATAAGATCCAAAAATCCATTTATTTAAATAGGTATGAAAAAAACAAAAACATTACACTTCTGTTTAACCCAATGTTGTCTTCCAAACATGCAAAAGGCTATGAAAACAAACATAGTGAATGTATTTATGTAGCCCATGCTAAACGTGTGAAATAGGAACAATGGCTTAAAATAAAGTTTTAAAGCAAATTTTAAAAAAGAGAGAGAGAGAAAAAAAAAAGCAGGTGAGAGGAATGTTCTGCAGGACACATTCACTCTTATGTACCTTGTACAGCCATTTCTTTATACTGTAAAACTTTTTACATTTCTATCCACGGTATTGCCCCTTACAATTAATACATTCATAAAATATCTTAGATTGCACATACCAAAATGGACTCCAGCTCAAAAGTGCACTGTTTTCATACTTTTAGGCTCAAGAGGTCAAACTTTTAGAATATCCAGATAGGTCAGGTGAAGGCTGGGAGCTCAAACAGTATTTAGGCCACACATTTCCACATAGACTAAAGCCAAAGGCAACATGCATTATTTATGATGTCTAAATATAACAGCACAATGAGAACATTGTACATACAAATTTAATATGTGTGAGAACTGGGGAGAAGAAGAAAAAAAAAAAAAAAAGAATTTGAGAACATTTAAATTAATTTAAATTTTAATAGAGTTCTCCAGAGCCTCTGTGGAGACAGACGGCAGCAGCTGATATTACAACTGAATGTTAATGAGATTTCAAGGTCAAATTAATGTTATCAACTGCAATCATTGGACACAAAGAGACTCCACTGCAAGATGGTGAAATGTGTTTTGTTTACACAAGGAACAGTGCTGCTTTGCCTAAACATCTGGGGATGTTTCACCCATTCAGAAACTACAGGGAGAATGCATAGTGTGGGGGAAGAAAAAAAAAAAAAAAAAATGTTGATTCTGGCTTTTAATTTTCTTCCCCCTCCAAAATGTGTTCCAGTAGTCAAGAGGATTTACTGACAGCACAGCTGCTTCAGACAAGAACACAGCCAATGGGAACTCACACCACTAGCCAAAGCCATAAGATAATGTTTTTAACATTACGCATCTCTATGATTACAGTTACAGCACTACACTCAGCATGTGTCTGCATTATATCAGACGAGGGGCTGTTCACAGGGTTCACTAGTAACTCTCGTCGTCTCACTGTAACAAGACATTCGTCAAGAACACATTTGCATTTATGCATCTGGCAGATGCTTTTATCCATAGCGATTTTCCTGCATTCAAGGTACAAATTTACATTTTATCAGTTCTTGCTTTTTTGCTTTTTGGAAATCAAACCCATGACCTTGGTGTTGCTAGCGCCATGCTCTGCTGTTTGAGCTACAAGAAAGCTATATTCACTAGGTATGGAAAGCTTTGTTATTTTAACTGCTCAAAACTAGGGCTGGGTATTGATTCAGATGTCCCAGTTCGATTCGATTTCGATTTTTCAAGGTCTTAATTCAATTTGATTTTGATTCTCGATACAATTTTCGATTTTTTTATTCAATGAATTTAATACATTTTCACTGGCCCCACCACAAAAACAAATAATAATAAATGAATAAAATAGTTATTGTTTTTGTTGTTTTTGACCCATGTATAGCCTAACTATATTGTAATAAATGAGGTTATGACACTAAATATTTTAGATATCAGTGAAATTGAACAATTCTCGATTCCATTTGAGACCACAGCTAAAACTACTAATATAAATTTCAAAGATTATTAAAGACAAGTAAATAGTCATTGATAAAAAAAGAACATTAAACTACAAGCAATAGCTCAAATAAACACTGTATATAATCTTCACTGTACAAAATAAATAAAGGTTAATCCTTATTAAAGTTACAAAAACATTATTCAGTGAAGATCAAAGTGATTTTTTCTTTAGTTTGATTAACATTAAAACACAGACAGCTTCTGGCATTTTAGGTGGCTGTCACTTTAAAACTAATGAACTGATACATACAATAATGGCATGCATGCGTTCTTTCTCTACTGCTTACCATAACTGCAACCAACTATGTTTACAGAGATACTCGCAAAGGCAGAGATTTTTAGATAAATTTGTGTGAATTTGTCCGTTTAGACGCAAGGAGAGGTGAAAGAGAAATAATTTTCTTATTTGCACGCTGTCTGAGGCGCGCAGCTCTGAGCTCTTCGGGTGTGTGTAACGTACACAAAACTTGCGCGGTACACGTTTTTTTGTGCGATATCTCTTTCACTTGAATGCTTATATTGGCAAAGCTTGAAAACACGTGCAAATGATAAACTTTAATGATCATGCACCGCTGGCCCGATCAGGAAACTGACAGTTCATTTAACTGTCCGTAACGTCTTTCACACGGAAAGGCGTGAATCCACCATGTTCAGCACTAAATTAATGACACCCATGGCGGCCCCGCTGTAATATCACGGAAGGTAAATAAGAGGATCTAGTGGAGAAGACTAGTAATAAGATTAATGTCAATCAGATATTATGTCTAATGTTTGCGGAAATAAATACGAAAAAAAAAAAAAAAAAAGATATTGTATCGACCACATTTAAAAAAAACGATGAATCGAAAAATAGATTTTTTTGCACATGTAATGGCATGAACTAGGGCTGGGCAAGTTTTCTGATTATTTCGATTAATTCGAATTGAATGGCTTGCCTCGATTTTATCATTTTTAAATCAAGAAATTGCGATTTTGAATAAAAATAGTTAAAATAGTTTGAATGTAACTCTACACCCTTGCCTCATTTATTATACGAATTATATGATTATATGAATATGCTTATTAGCCCCGCCTCCACTCACTCAAGAGATCCACTTGGTAAACTGTGAGGTAAACGCTGCACAATGGTATCGCTTTTTACAAAGCCAGACACATAACGATAATTAACATGATTAGCCTTTTGCTTGACTGTGTTATCAAACAGCTAATAATGTGTTGCTAATGTTACAAACCATGTTCCCATTCACGAGTCAGACAGCTGTCTTCTAACAATCAGTATCCTTAGAAACGCTTTGGACACCTTAATGTCATTGGAGAAAGGCATATATAGTTCATCATGATATCGTTATATACAGTGGGTACGGAAAGTATTCAGACCCCCTTACATTTTTCACTCTTTGTTATATTGCAGCCATTTGCTAAAATCATTTAAGTTCATTTTTCTCCCTCATTAATGTACACACAGCACCCCATATTGACAGAAAAACACAGAATTGTTGACATTTTTATTAAGATTTATTAAAAAAGAAAAACTGAAATATCACATGGTCCTAAGTATTCAGACCCTTTGCTCAGTATTTAGTAGAAGCATCCTTTTGATCTAATACAGCCATGAGTCTTTTTGGGAAAGATGCAACAAGTTTTTCACACCTGGATTTGGGGATCCTCTCCAGTTCTGTCAGGTTGGATGGTAAACGTTGGTGGACAGCCATTTTTAGGTCTCTCCAGAGATGGTCAATTGGGTTTAAGTCAGGGCTCTGGCTGGGCCATTCAAGAACAGTCACGGAGTTGTTGTGAAGCCACTCCTTCGTTATTTTATCTGTGTGCTTAGGGTCATTGTCTTGTTGAAGGTAAACCTTCGGCCCAGTCTGAGGTCCTGAGCACTCTGGAGAAGGTTTTCGTCCAGGATATCCCTGTACTTGGCCGCATTCATCTTTCCCTCGATTGCAACCAGTCGTCCTGTCCCTGCAGCTGAAAAACACCCCCACAGCATGATTCTGCCACCACCATGCTTCACTGTTGGGACTGTATTATACTGGTGATGAGCAGTGCCTGGTTCTCTCCACACATACCGCTTAGAATTAAGGCCAAAAAGTTCTATCTTGATCTCATCAGACCAGAGAATCTTATTTCTCACCATCTTGGAGTCCTTCAGGTGTTTTTTAGCAAACTCCATGCGGGCTTTCATGTGTCTTGCACTGAGGAGAGGCTTCCGTCGGGCCACTCTGCCATAAAGCCCTGACTGGTGGAGGGCTGCAGTGATGGTTGACTTTCTACAACTTTCTCCCATCTCCCGACTGCATCTCTGGAGCTCAGCCACAGTGATCTTTGGGTTCTTCTTTACCTCTCTCACCAAGGCTCTTCTCCCCCGATAGCTCAGTTTGGCCGGATGGCCAGCTCTAGGAAGGGTTCTGGTCGTCCCATACGTCTTCCATTTAAGGATTATGGAGGCCACTGTGCTCTTAGGAACCTTAAGTGCAGCAGAAATATTTTTTTGTAAGCTTGGCCAGATCTGTGCCTTGCCACAATTCTGTCTCTAAAGCTCTTCAGGCAGTTCCTCTGACCTCATGATTCTCATTTGCTCTGACATGCACTGTGAGCTGTAAGGTCTTATATAGACAGGTGTGTGGCTTTCCTAATCAAGTCCAGTCAGTATAATCAAACACAGCTGGACTCAAATGAAGGTACAGAACCATCTCAAGGATGATCAGAAGAAATGGACAGCACTTGAGTTAAATATATGAGTGTCACAGCAAAGGGTCTGAATACTTAGGACCATGTGATATTTCAGTTTTTCTTTTTTTAATAAATCTGCAAAAACGTCAACAATTATGTGTTTTTCTGTCAATATGGGGTGCTGTGTGTACATTAATGAGGAAAAAAAAAAAAGTGAACTTAAATGATTTTAGCAAATAGCTGCAATATAACAAAGAGTGAAAAATGTAAGGGGGTCTGAATACTTTCCGTACCCACTGTACATCATACACCCGCTATATTGCCAAATCTACCCAATTTTTTATATCAACAGAAAAATATATCAGGATATAGACTCTCCTGCTTCAGAGCGGTCATAGTTAGCGATATGCTAAAGCCTGGTGGCACGTTGACATGATTAGTTACAAGGTAGTTTGTGACATCAGAAACACCAGCGATTTCAAACCGCAGGGTTTTTTTTTTTTTTTTTTTTTTTTTCACTGCAATTTTAAATAAAAAATAATCAGCAATGGTGTTGACTTATGAATTTGCACATGGTTTGTCTTAAATCATATTAAAAACACCACATAGACATAGGGCTGCACGATTATGACAAAAATCATAATTGTCGATTATTCCCTTAAAATTGTAATTGTAATTTTGTATTTAAAAAAAAACAAAAAAAACAATCTGAAAACACAATGTGTTATTGTTTTTCTATAGCATTAAACCTCAAACCTTTCTTCATTAAATAATAATAATAATAATAATAATAATAAGTTAACATCTGCATGGTTTAATAATAGGGGCTTTTGCCACCGCTGTGGTTCCCTGAGAACTAATGTTCCCCTATGGCCTGAAGTGACGTAAACTGCGCTTGTTGTTGTTACTTTTATTTTGATGGTGTGGCAGACTTTTATTTTGAAGGCACTGAGAATCCTTCAGACAGATCCTGAGCACAGTGCTCGCATTCTCTGTCTTCATTAGTTTACGATCTGTTGAACAGTCCTGTCTAATACGTTATTAGACAGAACTATTATACAAAGAAAGTAGACAGTATATGAAACAGTATTAGCTTTTGCCGTGTCCGTGTGGTTGATGCCCAATGTCACTGAGCAGACAAAGCGAAACATGATTATGGATTTCTGTTAAGCTAGTCACCCTGGATTTTCTCCTTAGCATACAGTTCAGAGGTCCATCTATCACTGTTTTCCATGTTTGCAGAGTTAGTTTGTGGAGTAAATATATAGGCTGTGTACATGGCTTTTTTAAAAAAGGTGGGTGCTGGTGTTTCGCGTGCGTTCGACATATCAGCGTACACCTGCGTCACTGGTAGCTCCTTTTATGCTGGGTTAGACCTTTTACATTCTGAAGTAGTTGTGATTTGCCTCTCACAACGTGACATGCTCATAACACACTTCTTAAACACGCTAAATAATGTAAGTGGATATTTTTCCTTGTAATCGCATCTCTGAACGATTGCGAAATAGTGGCATCCGTAATTGTAATCACGATTAGAAATTTGATTAATTGTGCAGCCCTACATAGACATTAAAAAAAAAAAAAAAAAAAAAAAAAAAAATCAAACATCAAAACTTGATTTTCACCACAGGGGGACTTTAAGAGAAGAAAGTGATGATGGCGTGCCTGATTAACGGCTCTTGTGTGACGCTCTATGAACGTAGAAAAACACATCACTAGCACACAACACGGCTATTCACTTAAAAAAGCATTATGGCTTTGAAAAAAATAAGATGCTCTGTTTTTACAAAGAATTTGCAGTTAATAATAGCCTATTACTGGTGTTCTTTATTGCTATTACTTTTTGGTTAAGAAGTATTTAGCATTTTTCTTATTAGGCATGTGACGTTATTAAATTTTCATGTTGCTATAAATAGCTGAAGCTTTTATCACGGTATACGGTATTATCACGATATTGAAATACGTTGCAAAAAGTGTTATACTATAACAGGTTTAGTAACTTTTTTCAAGTAACAATAAGAACTGAACATTTAAATACAATAAAGCAATACACAAAAATGTATGAAGTAAACAAACGTTTCAAACTGATTCAAGTGCAAAAGAATGATAAAGAACATCAGCTCTTTACAATAAGGTCTCATTCGTTAATTTTAATTAATTCATTAACAAACAATGAGCAATAGCTACATTTGTTACAGAAGTTATTATTCTTTGTTAAAGTTAGTCGAAAATACAACTGTTCATGTTAGCTCAGGTCCATCAAATAATACAGTTAACAGCTACAACTTTTGATTTTAATAAAGTGTTATTAAATGTTGAAACTAAGATTAATAAATGCTTTAGAAGTATTTTTCATTGTCAGCTGTAATGAACACCAATGCGAATACAAAAATCTGAATGGCTGGTCTTCTTGATCTCCTGAAATTTAAATACTGTAGTAGAGCAGCTGCTTTGTTTACAGGGGTTACCGGGGTAACCGCTGCTTTTCTGCTGTTCCATCAGCACCATCTGCTGTCAGAGAGTGAATGTGCATTTTCATTCAGTGAATCTCCTTCTCTCGTTCTGCCATGCACTTCTCATGCATATTGGGGCTTGTTTACATCAGTGCGTGTGCCTCTGATGCAGCATACAGCGGTGTTGTGTATTTTAAATGGTTGTTGTGTATTTTAAATGGTTGATGTGTAAAGTATTCTTAAAATGCATTCTAAAAATCAGAATAATAAATAAAACATATTTTGAAGTGCCCACAACAATATTGTGCATGTTCATTATTGTGATATATTGTATTACTGTATACCGGCACATGTCTATTTCTTATTTTATATTATTTTTTTATAGTATATAGGATATGTTTAAGATAAGTTTGTACAACATTTGCCTTCATATTTCATGCATATTTTCTGCAAAGATATTTAACAAATAAGTCATTTGTTTTACATTTACACCATGTTGATCACTTCAGGTGTGGCGCACTTGGAATAGAACAATGTTACTTGAATCATATTGTAGTTAAGTTTTTAAGTTGACTAGTTAAACATAAAAAAAAAAAAAAAACACAATCGAAATCGAAATCATGAATCGTTCAATCGTTTTGAAAAATCAAGATTTTATTTTTGTCATATCGCCCAGCCCTAGCATGAACACTGCTTTTGTATCTTTCATGCCATCGGTCTGTACATCCACTAATCCTCTGTAAACTGCAAATGCAAATGCAAAAGTAAGTCTGTATCTCATCTGTATGCAGAAGCAACTCGGACCACAAAGTACCACCATATACCCCACTTTAACTAATCACAAAATTAAAAATGAACTGGAATTACTGTGATTGATTGCTGCCATCACATATTCACAGTTCTTAAGAGATGTTGACATTGTTCCAGTAATGTACACAGAAGAATCCAGGCGTTTTGCCTCCAGAGCTCTTATTTGAACAGGCGCAAATCCAGTTCAGTAGCAGCAATTCAGCAAACTCATTCAGGCTTGTCTGAGTGAACGGCCTCCATCAGTGTCATGACAGGACAGGAGGCCTGTGGCCATTAAATACTTGTGTTTCTGGAAGAGAAAAGTTCATGTATCAATCTGACCTTTGCTTTATAGCAACACTGAACTTCTACAAAAAAATCATTCCAGGTGCTTCAGGCTCCAGTAAACAAGCTGCCTGCAATCCAGCCTCACCCTCCCACACCGCTGTAAAATACAACAGCAGTGATATCAGTGATCTAATACGTGACCAAGAGGGGACATGTTCAGTTCACTTCGTTTAGTCATTGCCAAGAAATATAAACTCGTGGGAACGTGATAATACGTCGTGGCCACAGGATATTAATTCATTTTGTCATATTAACTTGTGGGAATGTCGTGGCCATGAGATCATTTTGTCGAGTAAACAACATCCCTATGTTATGGCCACGCGATGTGAAGTCATGGCCTCAAGATCTGACGTTGAGGGAACAACATTTTTTCTTGTGGCCATGACTTATGTTGAGGGAACAACTATTTCTTGTGGCGACAAGTTTGATGAGTAAACAGTATTATTTAAATCTATATTACAGGCCTACTATTGTATTATATTGCACGTGATGTTGCCTATGAACAGCATTAGAATGAAGTTTATCAATAAATGTTAAAATAATACGTAAGAAAGGACATAAAATAATATAGGCCTACAAGAAAACATTTTTATCCAACCAATCCAACTGCCTTAATCTATTCTCTGATTGTGATCAGATACATGAAATGAAGGGGAAAAAGCAAATACATAATGAATAAAAAATATAACAATAATAATTATAATCTAAAAATAAAAATATAAAATAAAAATGAAAATCAGTAAATGGATTTAAACAACTGTTGGTTGGGATATATTCATTTCATATGAGTCGCAATGAGCACATTTTGCGCAGAAATTAGGTTATTATTTTCACAGCTACACCTGTTTGAAGTCGATAGAGTCAGCAAAGTCAAATTTGAGAAAAATTGAGTTAAAGTTTCCTGAAGGTTCCAAAACAAGATCTAGCAACCATACCTTAAAATCCCTGTTAATAACAGCTAATTTGGCACACACATAGTCAAAACCAAATATCTATAGGAAAAAATATATATTCAACATTTTTTTTTACTTCAATATTTTGAAGTACTGTAATTCTGTTTATATGTATATATCGGGATTGTGCACTGTCTGAGGCGTCTTTGTGCAAGCGCTTCGGATCTGTCAGTCAAGTTTGAAAATCATATTTCAGTGGTTCAGACTCATGCCATCAAAAATTCACTATGAATAATCACAAAGTTGGAATGCTGCGCTTTAAAACGATACCAAACTTGGACTGATGAGAAAGTTGTTGAGGGGAAGCGCGAGTGGTGAAGCGAGCAGAGAAAAACGACATTTTTCATGGACAAAGGAAAGGTACTTATCTCAGAAATGATACAAATAAAGATACTTTTAGATGTTTAATTGCTATTTGAAGCATTTGGGTCACTAGATGAGGGCTTAATTAACTCATTTTTGTGAAAACCTCAAATTCGACCAAAATCAATTTTCTTTTTTTTTTTTATTAGGAGTGCAAAACATACAACATAGGGTGAACCCAAAACACAACAATAAAACAGCAATAATAATAATAACAACAACAGTAATAATAATAGTATTGCTAAAGATGGCGATGATGATAATACTTTGTGATGACGGCAACAGTAATATCAATAATAATAACAGTAATAATAATAATAATAATAATAGTGATAGAATGACAATAATAATAATAATAATAATAGTAATAATAAGGAAATAATGACACATACCTAACACATACCACACCTCTCCTAGCGTCTGTGTCAGTGTGCTTGTTTTCTTTATTTTTTTTTTCCCCCTTCTTCCCCTCCTTCTCATTCACAGTACCATTACTATTTGTATGTATGCCTAAGCTGAGGTGGTGCATTAAAAGAAGGGTGTGGTGCATTAAAATCAGCATTCGGTGCATTAAAATCATGTGTGGTATATGTTAGGTGTAGATTTGATTTAGTTATATTTATATATGTTAAATATTATATATGTTAAATATTATATATATATATATATATATATATATATATATATATATATATATATATATATATATTATATATATATTACATTTTTGTTATTATTAAATTATTATTAAAGATATTCATTATACTGTTACTGTCTTTATATCAAGCAAAATATCATCTCATCAACAACATCCTATTACCGCTCAATGTTTCTATAATATTAATAAATATTAAATATTAATAAGGTCTGATCTGTTGTGGTTCTGATATACAGTTGTAATGAGGTGAAAAATATTCTAGGGAGATGTAGTCTGTGAGCAAATTTTTCCAGTGCGTTATGTGAATAGTGTTCCGGGATTTCCAGTTCAAGAAGATAGTTTTCTTGGCGATGGCTAAGGCTACGAGGAGCATCCTTTTGATTGTTATTTCCTGATTGAAAGTTGATAGATCTCCTAGCTTGTAGCTCGTAATTAGCCTGTGAGCATTTTGCCAACGCAGGTCACAATTACTTGCTCGTATCATCCGATTGTGGTTTAGTGTTACTGGACTATAGTGCTGCATTTGATTTATCAACAACATTCTTTTGAATTGGCTTGAAAATTATGTTGGCATTAGTGAATTTGCACTGACATGGTTCGTACTTATCTGACCGTCATCGATTTGTAGCACTAAATGAATCGTATCATATCACAAGTTCAGTATGGAGTACCACAGGCTCAGTACTAGGACACTTGCTTTTCACCCTGTACTATCCTTTGGAGATATCATTAGGAAACATGACATTAGTTTTCACTGTTACTCTGATAATACTCAGCTCTATATTTGATGGTGGGCCTGCACCTCAAGATGACCACAATGCAGCCCTGAATGTCGGTGGAGACCACAAAAACTAGACGAGCCCTAGAGATAGATCCCTTGTAAAGACCTCATCGACTTGACAGCCATCAGCATAGATCCTCAGCAAAGACCATGAGAAAAAGACAAGTCCTCTGCACAGACCCTGTGCAAAGGCCAGCAACAACTCTGCCTCTCTCCATATGCTGGCCTGATGTATCCCGATCTTCAAGCAGAAGGAGCTGGATTAAATATTCTGAATGCTATCAATCCACAATCTGACTTGTGATGCAGTCCCCAGACAGAGCCTGGTTTTTCCCAAGGTTTTTTTTTTTGTTGTTCTCACCTGATGGAGTTTGGGTTCCTTGCCACTGTTGCCTTTGGCTTGCTTAGTTGGGGACACTTAATATTGAACTGACTTCAGCTGAACAATGTCACTATTGTTTTGAGTTTGTTTGTTTTGTTTTTTATTTTGTTTGTTTTGTTTTTTGTTAGAGCTGCTTTACAGCAAGATTGAATTCTGTTTGAATTCTATTTAATTCTGTCAAGTGTACTGCCGTCTCACTCAACGAAAGGGTTAAGTGCATAATAAAATTAATAAGAATTAAAGAATTAACACTATTCAAAATATATACTCATTGATTGATACTCTTTCATGAAATATACTTTTAACGCACACTGATGGAACGTGTTTTAAAGAGTCAATTGTGATGTCATGTTTACATTTTGACTTCATATTTAATTTTAATTTTAAGAGAACATCATGAATGTATGTGTGCTGTATTTCACATTAGATAGCCACGCATCAGTCCTGTCAGACCAATACAACAAAACGCATCGTCCTTCAGGGTCAACAAGTTGTCTGAGCCAAAAGTAAACGTGCATCTGTATGCACAGCAGTGGCAGGGATGAAGAGGAGCTCTGTAGCGCCTCTGTCACTGTGGTGAGAGATCTGAGGTCTGAGACTCTGATAAGAGGCAGATGGGGTGTCCAGCTAAAAGAGAGAAACCTCACACAAAGAGCTCTCTATCTACACAGCCTTCAAATGTCAAGACTGATGTCAGAGGTACCTGAAAAGCAAATTAAACTCCACTCTGGAGTCGACTAAAGACAGACTGACACTGAGGTGGCATCAGACATGAGCTCTGCACTTGTTTGTGCTGATAAAGATCAGTCATCAAGACAAATGTTTGTTTGCTTATGATTTAACGCCATGCGAGCTACCTCGGCTATTGTCATTATTATTATTTTTTTTATAAAAGAAAAAATAGATTTTTGAATTTGATCTTAGATAAATTCTAAAACTATCAGCCCTTCATTAAAAATCTTTTCATAAAAAAGTCAACAGAAAAATAAAGAGTTCTAACAGATTTCAAACTAACACAATCCATCAAAATATGCTTCAATGATAATGGATTCTGGCACAAAGGGCATAAAGGAGGATCTTCACTTGGGCATTTTTTGAGCTCTGAAGATGAAGCTTCCTTAGCCGCTGCATCAGCTTGTTCATTCCCTGTAATACTACAATGACCTGGTACCCAACAAAAAATGACTTTAAAATTCTGTGCCTCCAAACTATTTAAAATTTCCACAAATGCTGGGTGTTCAAATTTGGAAGATGCCAGAGTCTGAAGACAAGATTCTGTCATTCTGTCTGTCATTAATAGGACATTTCGCTGCTGATAAGTTTTAATATGCTGCAATGCCAAAATGATAGCATTGGCTTCTGAAGGCTCCAAGAGATAGACGTATACCTTGATGATGAACAGTGTCCAACATACGAAAATAAGATTTCCTGGCTGATCCATCAAGGCAAATGAAATCAGAGATCTGAAATCTAAATTCACCCTGGGCGGCTGTATGCAAAAACGTTAGGCCGGTAGGCCTGTTTAACTTAATCTAATGACACTTGTGACTGCATACAACAGAAGGGTTAAAAACTTCAGCAGACACACCCTCTCTCAAGAGGGGTTTTATAACCAATGAAGATGAAACTTTTAAAAGGTATTAAAATAACCGTTAAAATTGCTATATTTCACAAAATTAGTTTTATTGTATTTTTTATCAAATACATGCAGAGACTTTCTTCACAAACATTGAAAAATCTTACCGACAAACTTTTATGAGTTCATTGAAAAGAAAAAGTTCACAGATTTGATCAATTCACTTGAGAAGCTAAATGGCAAAATCATATTTGGCATTTACATAAATTGCATTTTCTAGCTTTCTGGTTGCATTTAATATCAATGTATAGGTTTATTTTATTTTATTTACTTATTTATTTATTTATTTGCCAGAAAACACTGCATAATTAAATGCCATTATATATATTTTTAAAAACAACTGTTAGCAGTCTGTAGTGTAGCAAACTACTGTGGTATATGTAAACTCTGAAAAGAGCAGCTTGACTGTAGCCGAGCTGCTGTAAATGAGTAACTACAGTTTACTGCTGATGTTTATATAAGCTAATGATGTGTGTGTGGTTGTGTGTGTAATCCTGGTCTTGAAACAACATGAAACACACATCCCTGAGCCACTAAATGAGATGTTGAAGCAGGATCACATTCAGCATTGTTGTGTGCCTTTATTAAAGTGCTCCTGAGGGAAAACATGATGCTGATCAATCATAACATGACTGCATGCAGGCATCTAAGGACCTTCAACCTGTTAGCATTAGCAAACAGAGAATGAAATGATCATAGACACACAATCAAAAATGGCACTCTTATCTTAAGGACATTAAAAAAAAAAGTCCTAGTAAGTGAACCCCATCATGCTCTCTAGAGAGCTTCAGGTTTGTGTTCAGATGACCACAGGTTATCTGACAGAGTTGAGCCAAGTTCTGTACAGATAAACGGCACCAATACATCTGAATTAGCGAGTTTCATCTTCTCTCAGAGACACAACTCAAATCTGACTTAACATGACCAGAGGTGGTAACTAAGTACATTTACTTTGTTACATTTACTTGAGTGTTTTTGTTTGTTTTGTTTTTTGGAAAAATTGTACTTTTCAGAGTAGATTTAAATGTGGATACTTTTACTTTAACTTGAGTACATTTCTAATACAAAAATCTGTCCTTTTACTTCGCTACGTTGGGCGACGTTCCTCTCGTTACTTTATTTTAATGCATTACTGAACATGTTAAAGGGGGGGTATAATGCTATTTCATGTATTCTGACTTATTTTCTCATGCTAAACATGGCCAGAGTTTCAAAACACGAGTTGGACGAATGACGGAGTATTTCTGTGCCAAAAATTCTCTTCCAAATCCTTACAGGATTCAGGCTCTTTTTTTTTTTTTCGAGTATGGGCCTGAGTGACATAAATGGGGGCAGAATTCCTTGTATGGGCACTTCTCCCGGAAGGGGGGCGCGCGCGCACACGACGACCAGAGCAAGAGAGCAAGAGCACGCTCATCAACGCACGCTCAGGTTTACAGAAGTCGCTGGCAGTGCTGCAGAGGTCACAGGACTTCATGAAATCAACAATGTCACAAAAGAAGTGTGTTTTTGGTTGTGAGGGAAAGATAACCTTGCTTCCCAAAGAACCCAGCGTTAAGTTGTGCTCAGGCAATACACTGATGCGCTCCTGACATTTGTTATTAAAACAACCATAGAAACTGGACCAATAAGCTGAGCACAAAATTATATATATATATTTGATGCAATAAAACCACTCCCCCGTATCTCTTGCTCAAAAATTAAAGCAGTTTAAAGTGAAAAACCTTTTGCTGCAAGTTATTTATTTAGTTATAATCAAACTGATGCTCTGTGTTCTGCGTGATTGGCTGTTCACTGCACAACACATTCAGGTGCAAGCACTTCATAGTTAACCTTAAACACAGGATCAAAAGTTGACAGAGAACGTTTATACTGAGCTTTGTGAGCCCGCTGAACCTGATCTAAACCAGGTTGGATTTGTATGGTTTTGTCAACTCTAAACTTATTCTGAAACTCAGAGTTTGTTCAACTAGCTTTTCACTTTGTTAACATTGTTGTTCTGAGCCATGTTTTCAGTCTCCTGCTGTGTTTTCATGTTTTATGAGGATTTTCCAAATACTTTTTTAGACTGTACAAACTGTATATTCTATCCCCTTACACTAACCATACCCTAAACCTACCCATCAGAGAAAACGTTCTGCATTTTTAAATTTCCAAAACAAAAATTGTGATTTATAAGCAGTTTTCCTCATGAGGACCATCAAAAATGTCCCCATGAGGACCAACAAAAATGTCCCCACAAGGACAAGGATTTTAGATTTTGCCATCTTTGTGTGGGCATTTTGTCCCCATAATATAGGGTTTACCAGGATCGATCTCTCTCTCTCTCGATCTCTCGATCTCTCTCTCGATCTCTCGATCTCTCTCTCGATCTCTCGATCTCTCGATCTCTCGATCTCTCGATCTCTCGATCTCTCGATCTCTCTCTCGATCTCTCTCTCTCTCTCTCGATCTCTCGATCTCGATCTCTCGATCTCTCTCGATCTCTCTCGATCTCTCTCGATCTCTCTCTCTCTCTCTCTCTCGATCTCTCTCTCTCTCTCTCTCTCTCTCTCTCTCGATCTCTCTCTCTCTCTCTCTCTCTCGATCTCTCTCTCTCTCTCTCTCGATCTCTCTCT